>JANHFL010001656.1:112031-128564 GCA_032468155.1 Oxyrhabdium leporinum | reverse complement strand
AGCCCTCATCAGAGCCTTCCCCAGACTCCAGGACTGGCCCATGTTCCTCCACAACCTCCTCACTGTCCGAATCTGCCGCCGGTTCCGCTGGCTGGCCACAAGACTTACAGCTAAACATTTGTAAAATCTTGGTAGCTTGATTTCAAGAAAAGCCCAATTGCATCTGTCTCTTTTCAGACTCCGGGATCTCCTGGAAACTGAAGAGAAGGGCTTCATTGCTGAAATCGAATCGCAGGAAGAAACCATCGAGGGCCGTCAGAATAGCATGAGAATGAGAGCCAAGGAGCTGAGGGAGAAGCGGGAAGAGGCTCAGCGGAAATTAGTGGCGGAAAAACGGGAACAGCAGTTCCGGTAAGTGAGCCAAATCTAGGAACGTCCTTCTAGGAGTGTCTGTGGAAATTTTCAGTCTTCCAGGTCATTGTTGCCTCAAATATGACTAGGTATTTGACATGTCTTGGATAGTTCTCTATCCAAGAAGATTCCACAGCTAATTGCACCCTGATTCAGGTAACCCTGAGGGCACAGATAAAGGCCAAGTGGCCTCAAGAGCTCTCGGAGAGAGTGTTGACTCCCACAATGGATGAACGGCTGCAGAAGTTTATGGAGTTAGCAGAGATGGCTCAATTGTCTGCTTTGATTGAAGAAAACAACACAATTTGTTTTGTTTCTGCTTGGAAACCGCTTCTGGACTTCATGCTTGAGATGGAAAAAAACAACAACGAAACTCCGATTTTCTGCAAAAGAAATACAGGTAGTCCTCAACTTACGATCACACTTCAGCCCAAAATGTTATGTTGTTGAGTGAGAAATTTTTTTTAAGTGAGTTTGCTCCGTTTTACAACTTTTCTCGCCACATTTGTTAAGTGAATCACTTGCAGTTCTTGAATTAATAACAGGGTTCCTAAGTGGATCTGGTTTCCCCCATTGGCTTTGCCTGTCAGAAGGTCGCAAAAGGGGATCACATGACTCCAGGACACTGCGACGGTCATAAATGTGAATCAGTTGTCAAGCACCCAAATGTAAATCACGTGACCATGGAGATGCTATACCATGGTTGTAAGAGTGAAAAACGGCCAAGTCACTTTTTTTCAGTGATGATGTAACTTTGAACAGTCAGTAAACGAACTGCTGTAAGTCGAGGACTACCTGTACAACATTTTTCCCTGGGGAATGTCTGTGACCCCACTCTTTGGAGTACTTTCAGTAGTAGGGATGGTCCCGCCCTACTTACTTTTTGACAACAAGTCAAACCATCGCCTCTGAACATTCTTTTAGCCCTTAGTTGTTTTTAGGTGTCTTAAGTATGCATTTTTAGTTTGTTGGTGGTGGTGGGGGGGTCAGACAGGCCAGAAGCTACCAAGATCTCTAGGGAATTAGGCTAAGCTGTGCAGAATCCAGTACACCCCTTTTCTTCCCTCTGTTAACTTGGGAGAGGAGATTCAGATTCAGATAAGCAACAGAAGTAGCAAGGACTGAGAAGGAATCCTTCTGAACTTTGTGGATCGAAGGGCAGCCAAACTCCTGTTCGGCCACTCCATCCTCCCTTCCCAGCCACCCCCCCGTCTCCTATGCACATTGTCTCTCTCCTGATGGGCAAAAAGGGCCCTCTTGCCAGCTGAGTTTTTATCTCTTTCAGAGATGCCAGCCTGCATCCCAAGAACCAAGTAAATTTCTGACGGTCTTCTTTTCAGTGACGGTTTGTTCTTCAACTGTCAGTAATTTATGTTGGTGTTTGGGGTTGTTTGGGGTTTTCTCATTTGGAGAGCCACAAAAGCTAACATGCTGAAAATATATTCACAGATGTCCTTTGACAGTGACACAAATCAGCCACGGAGACAGTCATAGGCTGGTTAATAATCTTGTTGGAAGGATGAAATTGGACAGGGAGCAGCGAAACCAAATGGTGTCTTGCTAGCCACAAATGCCAATAACAGAGGGGGCCTAAACAAGTCCCTTTCTTTGCCTTTTTTATTTTTATCTTTTGGCGGGTACCCTTGAAGGCCCGCTTCAGAAGCTTTCCAGTTCTGACAAGAGAGAAACGAAAACATTGACTTTTTTCTCTCTCCATACTTTGAGTCCCGTTTGAAGAAAAACTTGGATATATGTTCCCAGAGAACACCTGGAATCGGTTCACCCTCCTTCTTGGAGGGCTTCTCCTGTTGATCTTCTGGAACCGAGCAACACCCAGTTTCTTGGTGCCAGCAAGTTGCTGTTCAAATATGGGTAGTCCTTGACTTATGGCCATTCGTTTAGTGAGTGTTCAAAGTTACAACGGCGCTAAAAAAAGTGACTTATTTATTTATTTATTTTATTTATTATTTTAAATTTATATACCGCCCCATTCCGAAGACTCGGGGCGGTTCACAACTTCATTTAAAAAACAACCACAATATACAGGTTTAAAATAATGAGCTGTTATTTAATGACCATTTTCCACACTTTATGACCGTTGCAGCATCCCCATGGCCGTGTGATCAAAATTAGGCTACTTAGCAACTGGTTCATATTTAGGATGGTTGTAGTGTCCCGGGGTCAAGTGATCCCCTTTGGCGACCTTCTGACAAGCAAAGACAATGGGAAAGCCAGGTTCACTTAACAATCGTGTGACTCACTTAACAACTGCAGTGATTCACTTAATACCTGGCAAGAAAGATCGTAAAATGGGGCAAAACTCGCTGAGCGATGGAAATTTTTCGGGCTCAATCGTGGTTATAAGCCGAGGGCTATCTATACATGCTTAAAATGTAAATGATTCCACTGAACAAATCATACCCTTTCTTTTCCTGCCCAGTCCAACCTTGACCCACAAAACCCCTGTCATTGGCAAATGTCTATGGAGACTGTCAGTCATCCATATCATGGTTGTCCCGAAGGTGCTTTTTTTCCAAAACTGGACTTCCTTTATTTTTCCTCGAAGATGTTTCGCTTCTCATCCAAGAAGCTTCTTTAGTTCTGGCCGAATGGTGGAGAACGGAAGGATTGATATTCCTTGCAGTCCTCTGGTTGCTAGCACTTTCTCTCAGAGTCATTGAGGCCACTTGGAGGCTTACCTGTGCCCTCAGGGTCACCTGAACGGTGATCTCCAAGCGGGCTCAGTGACTCTCAGAGACAGTGCTGACGACCAGATGGCTGCAAGGAATATCAATCCTTCCGTTCTCCACCCTTCAGTCACCATTTAGAACTGAAGAAGTTTCTTGGATGAGGAGCGAAAGGTCTTCAAGGAAAAACAAAGGAAGTCCGATTGCCTTTTGAAAAAGGGCAATCTGTTATTGGCAGTGTACAGCACAATGAATAAATACATTTGGGCCTAATGTGTATCCCTACTTATATATCCTACCGTAACATCTTTATCTGCCCAATTGCATAGAAAACCTCTCCTCATATGCCCTAAAAATGAATCATCAGCCATCAACGCATCCAATAAGAAGGCATCACATCAATACGAAGCATAGAATAGCCCAAAGCGCATATTCTGGTAGAGAGAAGTTCCCTGAGGATGGGCTCCAGGACTAATCCGAAAGCTTGGAAGACTAAACCTCCGGTTCGCCTGACCGATGCAGACTGGGTCTTGCCACCCAACATTCAAATTCCTCTTCTTCTTAATTGTGTTTCAGAGAAACTTGTGAGGAGGTGCGGTTGTTATTAAACCAGCAGCACATGAAGGAGGTGTGTAAAGACCGAGTGACGCAGCTGGCCCTCAAGGAGGAGCTGAAGAAGCAGAAGGCCATGGAGGAGGCCATGTACGATGCTCTCTGGGAAGAGGACCGCTTAGCCAAGGAGAAACGAGCTTTTGAGGAGGCCAACAAACGATCCGGTTGGAGGGAGGAAATGATTAACATGCTCGATGCCCAGAAAACCATCGCGGAAGCTCAAAGGGAAGAGGCGAGGCGACTGAGGGAAGAAGAGGCAAAACTGATGGTAAGGTAGCTTCTCGCTTCCTGATTACAGGCAGTCCTCGAGTTCCGACGGTAATTGAGTCTGGAATTATGGTTGCACATCATGCTGGTCATCGAGGGGGGGGTGTCACCCAGTGACCGTGTCCCATTTTATAACATTTTTCCAGTGGTCATTAAGTGAATCCGTGGTGCGCCATAAGTTGTTGTTTTGTTTTGTTTTTGCCAGAAACTGGACATAAATGCCATTTTTTTTTGAGCAAAAATTGTCATAAATTGTGGTCACGTAGGATGCGACAAACATCATGTCGGTGCTTCGAATTGTGACTGTAACAACTTACGCCCGTAATTTCAGGGTCGGTTATGGTCGTAAGTCAGAGGCTATTGGTATCGTACAGACATCCGCAAGAAGAGTTAACGCCCGAATTGGAGGAAGGGTTAGGAACATGTTAGGAACATCCAATCCTTCTTTAGTCTGTGACCGTGAGCCGCAGTGGCGCAGTGGTGAGAGTGCAGTACTGCAGGCTACTATTGCTGACTGCCGGCTGCCTGCAATTTGGCAGTTCGAATCTCACCAGGCTCAAGGTTGACTCAGCCTTCCATCCTTCTGTGGTCAGTAAAATGAGGACTCAGATTGTTGGGGGCAATATGCTGACTCTGTAAACAGCTTAGAGGTGGCTATTAAAGCACTCTAAAGCTGTATATAAGTCTAAGTGCTATTGTTATTGCTATAATGTCTAGTAATATTGTTTGGTTATGTGCCAGATGTAAATATTGCTGCTCCCTTCAAGTCCAACACTATTCCAATCATGTCAAATATTGTCTCTCTCTTTTACCTTTTTTGATATTTCTCACCGCTGTGAGTAAGCAATTTTCCATGAAAAACCATTTAAGAAGATCAGTGATGAAGAATTCACCTCCAACTGGAGATTTAAGAGCTGGGGGAGGGGGTGGAATAATAAGGAATCATGGAACATTATGGGAGACCCAAATCAAATTTGCCCTGAGTATCTTCTGGAGAAAGTGTTGCAGCATATTTCCATTTGAGGGTGTGTTTTTTTAATTATTTAAACACAACAGTGATTAACAAAACATTGAAAATAAAGACAACTATCTAAAAACAGCTATACGATAAATAAACAAACAAACCAGAAAACAGAAACACAAAAAAATGTAGCTTGGGGTCATTTGAGATTTAAGATTAAGCAATTGGTGGGTGGGCAATTTAGGACTATTTTGCTCCAGGTGTTTTAACTGCTTTTTTTTTTACCATGCACTAACAATGTGTGCGCCTGTATAAGTAAATGTAAATAAATAAATCATGTTTATGAGTTAGTGTAAATGATCAAACGCTATTCCAGAGCCAAAGATTAGAATGGTTTGGCAGGAAGCAGATTGTTGAATTTACTGCTTTGTATCTGTCCAGAAGGGATTCTGATAATTTTATCCATATAATATATCTAGCAAAAATAATCAGGAAAAGGAACATCCTTAATTTCCAGTGAAAACAATGGATCACCAAAAGGAGTGATTTAGTTCCAAATGGGGCTGTTTCACTACTGTAAAACTTTCTACTATAGTTATACCAATCCGATTTAATTCTTGCCTACACAAATAGTTGTACAAACTGTCCCATTAATAAGCAAATTCACATACTATTTTTCAAGCTATTCTTCAACTCAGCTCATTCTATGCTAAGTGAATAAGAGAAAATGGTCCATTGATATTAAAAATCCGACTTATTCTCACCATTGGACCAACTAACAACCTGCCTTCGAAAAGAACTGGCTTTTATTAATCTCAGATTTCCATTAGCATGGTCCTAAACAAATCAATAGTCCAAGAATGCTCTTGTTCTTTCTTGGATCCCAAAAGTTAACAAGGATTACTTAAATCCTGTTGATTTCAGTTAATATGCTTCATTAACATATTCATATTCTCTTCCTAGATCCTCCTTCTGTCATAACGCATTGATTGACAATGAGACTGGGAAAGATTACTCTTATATAGGAGTTTTCTCCTGTTCTCTTCCTGGAGTCCCCTACTGCAACATTCTGTATTGTATTGTATTTAGGAGGACAACTGGGTGGACGGGTGGTCTCAAAGTTTCACCGTTGCACTTGCTACACAATTTCTCTGTTAGGCAATTTCACGGTAATGTGATTTTTGAGGGAGTTATGTGGAGAATTACAAAGCAGGAATGCCGGTTATGTCAACAATCAACTGTACTGGAGCCTATGGCGTGGAAAGCATAGCGTCTGTAAAACCATGGGAAAGGCGGAAAAACGTAGCTCCTATCTACACGGTAACATATATAAATGAGGACAACATTCTTATGCTGACAGAGGGCAATTGAGTGTTTAAAGTGGCTTCTTCCTAATGTAATAAAGATTCTTATCTTGCTGGGCTGAGTTGAGCGCCTGGGTCAGCTTCTGCTGAGTTTGAGCCAATGAGCTTGACAATATTTATTTATTTGTATCCCACCTTTATTATTTTTACAAATAACTCAAGGGGGAAAAGCCTAGCCAATGTACCTTCCTCCCCCTATTTTCTTCACAACCACCCTGTGAGGTGCACTGGGCTGAGAGAAAGAGACTGGCCTGAGGTCATCCAGTTGGGATTCATGACTGAGATGGAACTTGAACGCACAGCCTCCCACTTTCTAGCTTGGTGACTCAAACCACTAGACCACGGGTGTCAAACTCACGGCGTCACGTTGCCGTCACCTGACGTTTCACAATGTTTTTTTCCATTTGCGGAGCTGGGCTGGGTGTGGCCTGCGTGTGATGCATCCGGCTCGCGGGCCGTCAGTTAGATACCCCTGCACTAGACCAAACTGACTCTTCTTCCTTATAATAATAATTTCATCCTTATGCTCATCCATAGCTGTCTAGGTTTCTGGGGACCAAACAGCAAAACATGATGGACAATCAAGAAATCAGAGAGAAGGGGGCATGTCTGTATCATCCTGAACCACCCAGTGGATTCCTTTCTGATTCCTCGCACTCCTGGTCAGCTGACTGTGTTCCAGTTTCAGGGCTGGGAAATCATAACAGATTTTGCACACCTGGAAGCTGCCACTGGATATTGTCACCATTTAACTACAACAGCATAAAGCCTGTCTCTCTCAGTGGCTGCAGATGAGATAAAAGTAATATTAGGGGGAGGAGAGAAGTTGTGGTTATCTAGCCACAATTTATTTGTTCTTCAATTTCTGTACCTGGCCATCTCTCAGTCAATGACTCTGAGTGGCTTGCAATTGCCCCAAAATGAAAACAATAAACAGTATTCGGAAAACAGTACAAACATCAGAAATAAATCCACACAGCGGCAGGGATTCTTGGCCAGTTAACAGTAAAGTCAAGAGCCCTTAACACACACAGCATCCCAAGTTTGGGAATGCAGCCCAATTTTTACAGCCTTACAAAAGGCCAACAGGGTTGAGGCCACTCTAATCTCTGATGGGAAAATATTCCATAAAGAAAGGGCCACTGCAGAAAAGGCCCATCTTCTAGTTCAACCAGCTAACATTCTTTGGCTGGTGAGGTTTGCAGCATGCCCAATCAGCTAGATTAAATTGGATGATAGAAATTCTTGAAAAAAGAGACTCTTGGAAAAAAGTAGTTCCTCAGGTAACCTGATCCTAAGTCATATAAGTTAGTTTCCAGTGCAAATATATCCTTCCAGAAACATCTTGAATTTTAGCTTTTTTATTTCTTTACAAAAAGATTTCCCCGTCCAGTTGTGTCTGACTTTAGGGCGCCGTGGCCCAGTTCTTGGCCAAGGGAGCCAGCATTGTCTAAAGATTTCCATGGTCATGTGGCCAGCATAACTGTATGCTGAAACACATGAAATGCTGTTACCTTCCCACTAAAGTGGTACCTGTTTATCTACTCGCATTTTCATGCTTTCAAACTGCTAAGTGGGCAGGAGCTGAGGCAAGAAATGGGAGCTCACCCAGTTGTGTGGCACTCTGGTCTCCAACCCTGACTGTCAGCTTTCCAATTGACAAGCTCAGTGTCTTTAAACGCTGAGCCATCGCACCCCTTTTATTTCTTTACAAAGCTCTTTAAATCATGAGTATAATTCTGTAGGTCTCAGCCATGTCTGCGATGCTTAAAACATGGAAGTCAAAAGTGTTAGAAAGAATTACTTGGGACTAGAGCTCCCCCACCATCTCAGTGAAAACCTTCTCCAGAATAAAAACTTCTTGGCACAGATGGAACTTTTTTCTAAGGTGAAATTACTCCATTTCCATACAGTTAGGACTGTTTTCAGGATAATAATCAGGGAGGGAAAACTTCTGCTGAAGCAGCAAAACCAATTAATTAAAAAGCAGGTGTAGCTGTAACTTATCTATGTATTATAAACCTGATATGCAGTTAGAGGAGCATCCATCAGATCCTTAAGTAATCTACACCATTTCTTAGCCTGAAGCTCTGCAAAGCAGTTAATGTATTAAATACTACAGAGTTACAGCACCGATAACATCTTCATATATACATCTTTGGTGGTAAAATTCACAAAAGAGGAAGTCGTTGAAGTTATTCATTAATCACCGGAGGGGGGAAATATATATATATATATATAAGATGTTATTCGTTCAGAATTCTGGGACAACCAACCCGTTTTATAGAAGTCAAGGGATAATACATAAAAAAAATAATGGCGTTTATTGCGAGCATGGAAAAATGCGTGAAAAAAGCTCATGAGATGCTGGATTTGCTGAATATGGATCCAGAAATTTCTGCACACACAAAGCCAGATATACAAATTGATGTCTCGGTGTTTATTTAGGACAAAATACATGATTCTTTTCATAAGGAGCACTATTCAAATCTGGTTGCTGAGAATCAAGAGTTGCATGTATAATAGGAAGGAATGCATTTGCAGGTAGAGCCTGCTGCTTGCTTATTCACTGATGCCAGCTTTATGAAATTGTGAAAATATAGCGTATTCAACTAGAGCAGGTGTGTCAAATACAAGGCCCGCAGGCTGTTTCTGGCCCGTGATGTGGTCGGATCTGGTCCTTGGGGCCGTCCTGGAAAATATAAGGGACTGGCCCATGTTGCTTCGGCCCATTCTACCCAATGCGAAGAGGAAACATGCCAGCAGTTTGGGGAGTGGTGTCAAGCTAGCCACACCCACCCAGCCCCCTAAGGTCAACCACAGACCTGATGTTGTTAAGGATGCTGAGCTTGTCAGTTTCCAGCTGACCACCTGGGTTTGAGACCCGAGCGCTGCGCGAAGGGGTGAGCTCCCGTTACTTTCCCCAGTTGCTGCCTACTGAGCAGTTCAAAAACATGCAAAATGTGAGCAGATCAATAGGTGGGAAAGATAACAGCATTCCCTATTTCACTGCACACTCTGTGTTGCAGTGCGTTGTTGTGCTGGCCTCATGACCGCGGAAATGTCATCAGACAATGCCGGCTCCCTCAGCTAATAAATGGAAATGAGCACAGCACTTTAGAGTCAGACATGATTAGACAGGGGGAACCTTTGCCTTTATTATCTCCTGAAGGATGACATTTATTTCTTGCTTTCATTTAATCCATATTTTAAAGGTCTGGCATGTCACTTTTTGGAACTACAATATTGTAGGCCATTCATCAATGTATCTCCTGGAAAAAAAACATAGTTCATAAATAGTCAGTTTTCTTAGAGGAGCCATGATGGCTCAGTGGTTAGAATGCAGTATTGCAGGCTGACTCTGCTCACTGCTAGCAGTTTGATCCTGACTGGCTCAAGGTTGACTCTGCCTTCCATCTTTCCAAGGTCGGTAAAACAAGGACCTAGATTGTTGGGGGCAACAGGCTGACTCTGTCAACTGCTTAGAGGGGGCTGTAAAACACTATGAAGCGGTATATAAACCTAAGTGCTATTGGTATTGCTATTTCTTAATATCAGGCTTTCTATGAGATTTTTTCCCATAGTTATTTTTTAAGTCCAATGAATGCACAAATATATCTGCACACTATTCAGACTTTAAGCAAAAAAAAATGTCTGTTTTAATTCATAGCTGGATTGTCCTTATCACAACCGACTATTGAAACAATAATGTCTCTGATGTCTATGAAGATTCTCAATCATCCATATCATGGTTGTCCCAATGGGGCCTTTCCCAAAAGGTAACTGGATTTCTTAGTGGCTTTTTCATTTCCTTTGAAAACAATTTGTTGCTCATCCAAGAAGTTTCTTCAGTCCTTGGTTGAGAAGCGAAACTGAGCTGAAAAAGCTTCTTGGATGAGAAGCAAAATGTTTTCAAAGACAAAAAAAAAAGAAGACCAAGAAATCCAGTTGCCTTTTGGGAAAGACACCTTTGGGATAACATCCCTGATGATCTGAAATCTCCCACCTAGAAATGCTCTACATCCAAATTGCAGTTGGATGCAAAAATTATAACACTTATACAAGCTTTTATCTCTAATTTTAAACATTCTCACAACAGTATCATTTAAATACGGGCTAATTCATAAAACACGGTGTCATATGGGAAACATAGCAGGAACAACAAATTTGATAATGGTTTGGAAAAATGGGAATTGTTGAGTGACAAGTAGGGTTAGGGCAATAAATATAGGACCATGGTAACCTAAAGACTGCCATCTCAAGACTGAATCCAACAAATGTTTGGAATTCATGCTCCCTTAAGCTATTTCGCTTAGAACAGTGATTCTCAACCATTTCTTAGACCTCTTTTAAATACCTTTTGTGGCCATGCACCATGGCCAAGCCCCCCCCAAGACTTAACTCAAGATTTAAATCATAACCTTTAAGATCCGTGGTGGTGCAGTGGTTAGAATGCAGTATTGCAGATTAAGTCTGCCGGCTGCCAGCAGTTCAATTCAGACTAGCTCATGGTTGACTCAGCCTTCCATCCTTCCGAGGTGGGTATAATGAGGCCCAGATTGTTGGAGGCAATATGCTGACTCTGTAAATTGCTTAGAGAGGGCTGTAAAGCACTATGAAGAGGTATTTAAGTCTAAGTGCTATTGCCAGTGCTATTGCGATTCCTTCCAGCTTTTGCGGATCCCCTGTGATGACATCATGGCCTCCCCAGGAGTCGGCAGGCCACAGGTTGAAAACCATAGCCTTAGAAGATTTAAGAATTGTGCATATAAGTATGTCTCATCAGAAACGTTTGGCAGAAATCCCTCTAACCAACTTTACCCAACATCCAATATTAAGCCCACACAAAACATAGACAATCTCTTAAATTTCTTCTCTGGGATCCAGGACTTGTAACAAGCAAGCGTTGATGAAAGCAAAGCAAGGAAATTGAAATGCAAAAAAACCTCTTTGCCATTGTCTTGAAAGATCAGCTCAATTATAGATCCCAAGAAAGAAAACAGATGTGGCAACAGATGAGCTCTAGTTTTGGATTAAGAAACTCTGCATTGTTCAGGCTTGGTTGTTCATATGAGAAAAAAGTATTTGAAGATTTGTGAGTCTCTCTCTCTCTCTCTCTCTCTCTCTCTCTCTCTCTCTCTCTCTCTCTCTCTCTCTCTCTCTCTCTCTCTCTCTCTCTCTCTCTCTCTCCCTCCTTCCCTCTCCTCCCTCTTCCCCCCTCCTCTCTCTCAATTGTCTTCAAATCACGATGCTTCTGGACAACTGCTGAAGGGCATAGAAATTTGCTTTGAAAGTAGATCTGCCATGAAATGCTGTAACTCGCTGCCCTGTACAAATAAAAGGAGAAATTGCCGGGTACCTAATTTTAAGTCAAATAGGCTTCCTTGTCTAAAGATGTTTGAAAGGCTTGAAGTATGAACAGAGCAAAAATACTAGGCAGATGTGAAGGACCCAAATGACTTCCATCATTTGGGGCTATTCTGAATCTGCTCTTCAACATGTTTAGTTTATGCTGAGACTGATTTCTTCTACTTAGTTTCTGGTCTATCTCTACGAGCACTTTGATCCAAGCATCAGGATAAGATTTCACTCTCAAAACTCAAACTTACTCCAGATTCTGAGCCGGTGGCCAAGGCAATCAGGAAATACAGAGTGCTTATATACATACCTTTAGCCAAAAAAAAAGGGGGGGGTAAAGAAATAAAACTAGCTACAACATCTTGAAAACCTTGGGCATATTCTAAGATTACTCCATATTTTAAAAACTGTTTACATCAGCCTTGTTTTTATTTGGAGTATTCATTAAGAACATTCTGGTTTTTTTCTATCCTGTTGCTTGTTCCTGATATTCTGGTTTGGCAAGGGCCATATTTGACAGTCACTGTTGGGTGAACTTTAGCTATTATGCAAAATAACAGAGTTGGAAGAGACCATGGAGATCTTCTAGTCCAACCCCCTGCTATAGAGGAGACTCTATACTATTTCAGTCAATTGGCTGTCCAATCTCTTCTTAAAAACTTCCAGGGATGGAACAACTTCTAAAGACAAGATGTTCCACTGGTAAATTGTTCTCACCGTCAGGAAATTTCTTAGTTCTAGGTTGCTTCTGTAAGAACCCCACCGGTCCACCCCAGATTAAAATATTCTTTATTCTTAATATTAAGAGAAATGGGATGGAATACTTCCCCAAAGGACAAATGGAGAAACATGTTCTTAAAGACAGAAAACAGCCCCCGTCTTTCTGAATAGCCTCAAGCTGAAGCCTCAAGTCTTTAGAGATGGATATTTTGTACCTATTAAGAAAGTCCGGGCCAATCTATTTATAAACAAAACACCCAGAAGGTTGGAGCTGATGGGACTAAAATCTACATTTTCCCACCCAAATTCTAAGGAAAAGAAATAACTTTTAGGACATAATAGGGTTTACCCACCACCATTAGAATAGTAAAAGACACAAGGCTCATTAATTGTACAATCCCCTGGAGCATCTCAAACACAAAAAACCAGAAACCTATGAAGTTCCGTCTACTGGTACTCACTCAGCCATTTTGTCAGCCACTCCAGAAACATTGCTACTGTCGCTGACATTTCTAGAAACCAAATAAGCCTTCTTTCCTTGCAGTCAGCCTCCATTTTATTTCCAGCAAACCTTTCTCCCAGCCTGGAACCGACCGCATTTTTCTTTCAACACTTCTCTCCTTGATTAGTTTCCATCCGTTGCTTCTTGTTCTGCCTTCAGATGCTTTGAAGAATAGGTTGACATCTATTTTCCCCTATTGAAAGATGGGAGATAGTACATCTGAATATTTTACCAACAAAAGGACAGCCTTCAGCCCAGAAACATTCTTATAGACTAAGAATTGCAGGTTTAACCCTGAGTGACAATAAAGAGTCTCAAATTATTCACTGCCATCAACTTTTGAATTTCATAGATGCATCATTTTAAGACGATGAAAGATAACCCAATTTTAAAATGGGCACCATAAAGCCATGGAATTTGTTATCAAAAAGTACAGTGAGAATTACAAATTTGAATAGCTTTTAAAAGAAGCTGGGGTAGAACTTTTATGGGGGACTGGTTTAAGAAGAACTGCTAATCTTGTAAATATTGTTACCTCACAATTGAGGGCCTTCATACACCTTCACATTCAAACTGCAGAAAAACTATATTAGTATAAAGTATACTTCAGGAGAGTCAGCAGGCTATATTTTTTTAAAAAAAATCATGATTAGGCAGTTGAACTTTTCCTGTTTTTAACGCAGGCCTCACATGAGACTTAAAAATTGTGGATTTTGACTGTCATTTCAAGTACAGGTAGTCCTCAATTTACGACCATGTTTAAGACTAACAAATTGCTTAGCAATGGAAGTTCCAATCACACCAGTTTTTAGAATGTTTTTGCCATAGTTGTTAAGTGAATCCGGCTTCTCCCATTGACTTTCCTTGTTAGAAGCCTTCTGGAAAAGTTATAAATGGCAGCATGTGATCCCAGGATGCTGCAGTCATTATAAATACATGCTGGTTGCCAAGCACCCAAAATTTGATTTCTTGACCATTGGGGACATTGTGACAGTCATAACTGCAAGGACCAGTTGTAAGTCATTTTTTTTCAGCACCATAACTTCAAATGATCATTAAATGAATGGTCATTAGACAAGGACTATTTGCATTGACCATATCCTGTGTGTCTCTACTACTTAAGAGCAGCCAGAAATATCTGTCCCAAAGGTGTTTTTTTTTTTCAAGAGGCAACTGGACTTCAGCTCAGAGCTGAAGAAGCTTCTTGGATGAGAAGCAAAACATCTTCAACGAAAAAGAAGAAAGTCCAATTGCCTTTTGAAAAGGCACCTTTGGGACAGCCATGACCTGGATGTCTGAGACTCTCCAAAGACATCCAGAAATATCTGGTTAGACATTTTTATTCTATGAAAGTGTATAATAAAGCACTGAAAATATAAATTGCTCTGATCATGCTTTTGGGAAATAGGAGTATGCTAACACTCAGTTCATTCCATCTACTCCAGCCAACTTTACCCATTTTTTAACCACATTTCTGCAGATGTCGTTAGAGCAATGGTTCTCGACCTTGGCAACTTGAAGTTGTGTGGACTTCAACTTCCCAGAACTACTCTGGAAATTCAAATCCGCACATCTTCAAGTTGCCAAGATTGAGAAACACTGCATTAAAGTGTTGTCAGCAACTATGGTGTGTGTGGTGTGTGTGTTTTATACGGAGGGCTACTGTCTCACTCTAGTAGAGTAAAACATGTCCAGGTGAGTTGTATGCCTGCTCTGTCTCCTATCCAGGTGCTAACTGTGGATGGGTTGCTTAGGTGATTCTGTTCTTAAGGCTCTTTATCTTAGAAACAGACGTCATCTAGAATGATCCATGACACAGAGGACTTCTTCAAAGAGAAGTGCCTTCTGTAAAATAAGGCATGTGGTTGGCTATAAAACTGAGGGCTGGACCTTTTGACATGTCCACTATGGCTTAGCATGCATTGGCTACATGAGAGCTTTACTGGATAATTCCTTAACTAAACTACGATTAAAACCATAAAAAATAAATTAAAAAAACCTCGAAGGCTAGTTTGCTATATACAAATCAATGGACAATAATATGTACTTGTAACGATGCTTGTTTCTTTTCTTGTTATCATGTCATCAACAGTCCCATGGCTTCAATTACTCGGAAGTAAGACTTCCAGAGTGATAAACACCTCTTAGATAAGGTTGACATTGCATCTCTTATGTTATATACTACTGCTCCCTCTTCCACCTACTTCCTCTTCTTTTTTTTCTTGACAGCCAAAGCTGAGTCCTTATCTTGCTTCGGCCCAAGTGCCTATGTCACAACCTCTCTGCACTTCAAGCTTTATTTCTTCCGCCTGTCCTGGGAAGGGACAGAGATTAAGCCTTCACCCTGTAGCACCCCCCTCCACTCTGGTTCTACAGATAATACTCAACTTAAGTAGGAACCATGTTAGCCTCCATCTCACTGGTATCTCAAGTTCTTTTCCATGGTGCTTCCTTGATCTCTCACTAGAGATAGCAGGAGTGTGATGTGAGAAGACTACTGGCAGTGATGCAGACAGTAAAGAGAATTCCCTTGGCTTTGGTGTTTAACTGATGCACGTTCCTCTTATTGTTAGGGCCACAGATAGTCCTTGACTTACGACCACAATCAAGCCCCAAATTTTTGTTGCTAAGGAAAACAGTTAAGTGAATGTTGCCTCATTCTACAATCTTTTTTGCCATGGTTGTTAAGTGAATCACTGCAGTTAAAGTAGCAACACTGTTGTTAAGTGAATCTGGTTTCCCCATTGGCTTTGTTTGTCAGAGGGCTACAAAAAATGATCACATGACCCCGAGACACTGCAACCATCATAAATGTTAGTCAGTTGTCAAGCATCCAAATTTTGATCGCGTGACCATGGGGATGCTGCGATGGTCATAAAGGTGAAAAATGGTCGTCAGTCACTTTTTTCAGTGCCGCTGTGACTTTGAACGGTCACTAAATGAACTGTTGTAAGTTGAGGATGACCTGCATTTAGTAGACTTATATCCCATCCTTTCTCCAGAAACTCAAAGCCCCTGGCACTTTTTCTTACATTTTTTTCCCGCCAAAAGAACTATATGAAGTATATGGGCTGAGAGAGAAAGCAGCTGTCCCAAAGTTATCCAGCAAGCTTTTGCAGCTGAGGCCAGATGTAACACCATAACAGAATTGGAAGGGACCTTGGAGGTCTTCTAGTCCAACCCCCTGCTCAAGCAGGAAACCCTATACCAGTTCAGAAAACTAAATACGTACGACTAGGAAATCCTCAGTGACAGTCTAATGTCTTAACCAACACGAAACACAAACAAGAAATTATACAGAGTTATGAATAAGTTCTTCTTGTGCCATATCGGACATTGGCAATCATGTTGGCGATCCTATTTTTATCAACAGCCGCACGAAAAAGTGCTGCTGAGTTTTGAATAACTTACTTGTGTGCAAATATAGATATGAGAGGCTTCTTCAGTTTCAAAACTTTCTTTGAAAATGTTTCACTTCTCATCCAAGAAGTTTCTTCAGTTTCAAAAAACACAAGAAAGTCCAGTTGCCTTTTGAGCAGCACCATAACTGGGATGACTGAGAATCTCCATAGACCAGGGGTGTCAAACTCATGTCATCGCGGTGGCATCATGTGATATATCGGGACTTTTTTTTTTTTTTTTGAATTTATATACCGCCCCATTCCGAAGACTCGGGGCGGTTCACAACCTCAATTCAAAACAAACATACAC
>JANHFL010001656.1:47334-59567 GCA_032468155.1 Oxyrhabdium leporinum | reverse complement strand
GAGAGAGAGAGAGAGAGAGAGAGAGAGAGCGCAGGCTAACCAAGTCTCTAAGTGCCTGTGGAAAGCAACGCTCGCTCCCTTTCCCTCTGAAATAGCTCCAACATACCAGGAGTCTCTCTCTCTACTCATACTCGTAAAGGGAGTCCTGGAAGGTGCACTCACTCGTTTCCAGCATCAGAGACACACACACTCAGAAGGCCTGCTGACTCTCGGCGCTGCAGATTCCACAAAAGAATTCCGATAAATGTTCCAGACAGGATTCAGAAGTTCGGACTATCAGTGGCTGACCGACAGGGAGACGAATAATTGTCTGCCACACCTATTCGTCTCCGCCCACTGCCTCAGAGCTAAGTAAGGTGGGACTTAGCTAGCAGCGTTAGCTCTTCCGTCCCGATGACCTGCCCATAGCGTCCCGCTGCTCTGCTCTCCTCTGCCTTCTGCGCGTCCGCGCATCAGGCACAGGATCCAGCTGTTCCTCCACTTCCTCATCAGCCACCTCCTGACCTGGGGGGCTTTTGCCTCTCCATCTGGGAGCTGATGGATGGCCCAGGCTCCGCCTCTGTCTCTATCTCTGACAGCTCCATTTCCTCTTCCCCCTTGGAGCTCTCCAATTGCCTTGATGCTGGCCCCGGCTCCCACTGACCCCCACCCGACTCCCGCCACCTCTGATTCGGCTGTTGGAGGGACCGGTGGCCACGACGCCTGGCCTTCTCAAATAATCACCATCTAATTACTAACTGGGCAGACCCTTCTTATTAGCTTTCTTGGCACTATTATTAAAAAGATACAGGTGCTCCCCGACTTACAACAGTTCATTTAGTGACTATTTGAAGTTACAAAGGCCCTGAAAAACGTGACTTATGACATTTTTCACATTTACAATCATTGCAGCATCCCCATGGTCACGTGATCAAAATTCAGACCTTTGGCAACTGGCATGTATTTATGATGTTCGCATTGTCCCGGGGTCACGTGATCCTCTTTCTGACAAGGCAATGAGGAAGCCAGATTCACTTAGCAACATAAATGTTGGGCTCAATTGTGGCCGTAAGTTGAAGGCCACCTGTAATTTATGACTCTTGGCCTTATGACTTGGTAGAGTTAAAAGTAGAGTTATGATTGCCCTTTTTCCTTCAGGGAGAAGGAAGATGTGCACATTTTAACAACGTGTATCTTGTTTTATAATGCAGGTGTAATGCAGACCTCTTTGTATGGTGGGTCATGGCCAAAAGCTACGGATGGCACTAGACTCCTTTAGAATCCACCCTGGGATTATTCCTGGAAGTGCTAAAAGCATTTAAGAGGACACCTTTGGGACTGTTGCTTCCAAGGGCACTTCTACAGCAGTCATGGCAAGCAAAAGGAAGTCAACAACTCCATGTATGGTACGAGCATCTGAAGCACTGGAGTCCAGTAACCCCATGGACTGCAGTGTAGGAAAATCACCTGGTGCTCCCGAGCAGGACTTAGAAAATAATTTGGCAGCCAGCAAGGATGTTTTTGAGAATGACTGCGAAGTGATCGAGGGGAAATCTTCTCCAGCCAACCCAACGAGGAAACCCCTCGGTGGTTACGAATGTAAGTACTGTCCGTTCTCCACCCAGAACCTGAATGAATTCACAGAGCATATAGACATGCAACACCCCAATGTGATTCTCAACCCCCTCTACGTATGCTCCGAATGTAACTTTACAACCAAAAAGTACGATTCCTTATCCGAGCACAACGCAAAGCTCCATCCGGGAGAAAACAATTTCAAGCTTAAGTTAATCAAGCTCAACAATCAGACGGTCTTAGAACAGTCCATTGAGCTGACAGGCAATCCAGCTGTGGTTGAAACCCCTGACTATGAAGGGGTAGGCGATACAAACAAAGCAGCCCACATCATTAACCTAGGAAAGACTAGAGGTGAGGCCAAGAAAGCTTCTGTTGACAGCCATCTTGATGGGATTGCTCAACTTTTTCCAGAGATCACTGAGCCAATTACTTGTCTTAATGGAGCAGATGTCCTTCAAGATATTCTGGCCCACGTGATGCCCTCCGTACAGCTCCCGCCAAATATCAACCTAGTTCCCAAAGTCCCCGTTCCCCTGAATAGTACCAAATACAATTCTGCACTAGACACTAATTCTACCATGATCAGCTCCTTTAACAAGTTTCCATATCCTACACAAGCAGAATTGTCATGGCTGACGGCCGCCTCCAAGCACCCGGAAGAGCAGATTCGAATTTGGTTTGCCACTCAACGTCTGAAGCACGGCATCAGCTGGTCTCCCGAAGAGGTGGAAGAGGCAAGGAAGAAGATGTTCAATGGTACCATCCAGCCAACACACCAGACCATTACCGTTCTTCCAGCCCATGTTGCCACAGCCAAGATGCCCCAGCCACTGATTCAGACAGCTGTGCCTTGTCAGATACTCAGTCAGACGGGCCTGGTATTGACCCAAGTCTCGAACGGATCAAACGTTCCCCCAATTACCCTCGCTGTGGCTGCCAACCAGGGTCAGAAACGGGGTATGCCGAACCAGCTGGCTGTCCCAGAAGCCAAACGTCAGCATGTCAACCCAACAGAAACCTTGGCCAAGCAGAACACATCTGCTGCCCCAGTAAGCACAGCAACAATGCCACACTCTGCTGTACTGCCAACGTCAACCAGCGACCGCAAAAAAACCAAGGAACAGATTGCGGCTCTGAAGGCAAGTTTCCTTGTCAACCAGTTCCCTGACGATGCGGAAGTTTACAGGCTAATTGAAGTCACTGGGCTCTCCAGGAGTGAGATCAAGAAGTGGTTCAGTGACTATCGTTACCGGAGTCAGCGGGGAATCAGCCATATCACGAGTGAATCTGTAGCCAAGGACCATCTTACATTAGGTAGCGCGCGACAGGACCACACCTACCATCCCTACCCGGATTTCATTTTCCAACAGTTTAAAGGAAAAACTCAAAAACAAATCGCGATCCTTGAGGAAAGTTTCCTTAAAAACTCTTTTCCAACACATATTGAGTTGGAAAGACTTAGGACCGACGCCAGGATGACCAGAAGAGAGGTTGAATGCTGGTTTGCCGAGCGGAGAAAGCTTAGGGATAATATGGAACAAGCCGTTTTAGACTCGATGGGATCAAGCATAAAGAACAAGGACCCAGTTGCTTCCAATGGTGCAACAAATCAAACGGAGCCGGTCCCCATCTCCCAACCTCCAACGTCTTTGCTTAAGTGCTCCACAGCCTTTGCTCCAAACAGCCAAGAGCAGGTTCGCTTACTGAAGAATATGTTTGTTAGAACTCAGTGGCCTTCTCCACAGGAGTATGATGAATTGGCAGTTCAGACGGGACTCACCAGAACGGAAATAGTCCGTTGGTTCAAGGAGAACAGAAGCTCACTAAGAATGGGGACCTTAAAATGGCTGGACCAGTATCAACAGCAGAGTGTCATTGATGAATGTGGAGAAAGTAAGGGTCCAAAGCCACCTGGCCCAAAGAATAACCATGAGGACGTTCAGCTACTCAACAAGGAGATCCAGAAAGTTGGGAAGCTAAGCACAGAAAGTCCAGAACAGTCTGATGTTCAGATTAGCCAAAATAGTCAGGATGGTGAAGAAAAAACAATTGCTAGCAATGTAAATTGGGTGCAGCTGACTATAGATGACGATGCTCCTTCAGACTGCATAGAGAGCTGGAACGAAACGGGACCTAAAAGCAAATCAGATTTTGTTTCTGAAAGTATATCTGGTGATAACGCTCACACCTAGACAGGTAACAATCTAACTTTTAGCCCTGCCTCTTCCTTCCTCTTGATTTACTTTTTCTCAGTGCCAGCGTATTTTGAGCAGAGTATTTATTTTTTTTTTTAAAAAGGATGTACACAGTGATGCTCAAGAAACAGGACTACTCTCCAAACTTAGTAATTTTAAGATTTGTGGACTTCAACCCCCAGAATTCCCCTTGGCTGGCTGAGGAATTCCGGGCATTGAAATCCACAGATCTTAAAAGTTGCCAAGTTTGGAGATCCCTGCTCTAGAAGGAAATGAATTTGGAACATAGAACCTCTCCTGATGTTAGGTCAAAAAATATTTTTAGCCTAGTTGAGTATTGCCCGTTTCAGCTGGCACAAGAATTTGCTAAGAATTTGCCTTCCAAGACAAGCAATAATTGCCAAAATCCTCAGTTCTCGTTTAAAAAAGAAAGCCTGTAGCCCTTCTAGAAACAGAGTTATCAAGCAAAATCTCTTTCTGCTTTGCAGTGTTTTTAGCCCTTGAACAAACCGTGTTAATAATTGGCAGGAATACAGCCTGGGGAAGGTTTTGTTTTGTTTTGATTTTCCTTGCTGAGAAACAATTTTCAGCACCTCAAAAAAGACCCTTGATTCTGAAATTGCAGCTTGTGGTATAAATACAGTTATATAGTAATGCATTGGCTGAAAAACAAAAAATGGGAGAGATGATAAAGAGTTGGTAATACTTCTAAGATTGATTTTTCTTGCTCGGTTCAAAAAAAGTAACCCTGCCACTGTGGGTAGGTAGATCGATTATTGTTTATTTATATATTTCATAATGAGGGAAAGAGGGGCTATAAGATAAGGTAGCCCGTCAAGATATTGAAGTCCGGTGCCCTTTGGGTAAGGAGTGGGAGAGACATGGTTGCATGGTAATCCTGCAAAATAATCCAGTTTCAAAAATTAGTTTCTTTTTGGGTATTGTTCTTGTGTCGTACCTAGCATGGACTCTAGATCAACCCCATGGCGCTGCTGAATTCGGACAGAGTTATCAGGTGTTTGTGTTACAGAATTGGATAGCTAGACCCTGAATACTTCATTGAGCCACAAATATATATATATATAAAAGGTAAAAGAGTCCAGGTTAGCTCTGTGGTTCTTAAAGAGTTTGGAGCCAAAACCCAAACACCCACCTTCTTTCTGTATCCGTATACCAGTCTTTCTGTAGTTCACCCTACGTTGTACTACCTATTGACAGGTGAGTTCTCTGTCACTCTCTGCTTCCTCCTCTCTCTCCTTTTTGGTTTTGTATGGTTTTGCACATCTCTGTTTTCTTTGTGTTCCTCACCAACCCTGACCCCTTGGTTGCTCTGTCACTTTCTCAACAATCTTGGCCTTCATCCTTCTTCCTTAATCTCCTATTCTTCATTCCTGGATCCCACCTTCTCCATCTGTTGTTGTGGTTACTGTTACAAGGAAGCGGAGTGTAGAATATGAATGTGTGTATGTGTGACTGGTGTGTGTATGTGTGGGGAGATGAATCCTAAGTTTGAGGTCCTATATGTCCTTGAAGTTCAGGAGGTGGCTTTGGGCTAGTTGTTTTCTCCCCACAGAGTTTATCTCACAAGGGTTTTGTGGGGATAAATTGAGGAGGGACTCTCCTGTCAATCTTCCTGAGCTTTCAGAGGAGAAATGTGTTATAAGCATAAACAAATAAATTAAAAAAAACCCTTTCCATTGTGTAGTGGAGATTATACTTCTTTAAAAGAGATATTCATACAGTTTATTGAAAAACAATTGTTCCTGGACACAGAAGATCTTTATGATTACAAATTAGTCTCTAATCTTCCAGTCGTGAGTAAGGAGATTGAAAAGGGAAGACCTCATATGTCCAGATCAGGGGTGTCAAACTTGTGATTTCATTGAGGGCCGCATCAGGGTTGTGTTTGACCTCAGGGGTGGCCGTGGCCAGCAGGGCGTCACTTGTGTCGGGAGGTGTCTGTGGTGGCCTGAGCACTCTGCCAGAGAAAACGGAGCTTGGGGGGCCCAAGCGTGGCTCTGTTTTTGGCTGGGATGGTCTCCTGCAACCTACTGCCAGCGAAAAAAGAGCTCAGGAGGACCGCGTGCAGCCCTCGCGAGCTCCGTTTTTGCTGGCAGAGGCACTGCGGCCCGGTCCTTTGCTGTTTCCAGGGCAGCCCCATAGGCCAGATCTAAGCACCCTTTGGGCCAGACCTGGCCCCCATGCCTTCAGTTTGACACCCCTGCTCCAGATGCATCTGGAAGAAACTGATTATCTGTACTCATTTCCATTTCACCCCAGATATGATTTTGAGGCTTCCTTTGGTCACCCTAGTGGGTGACCTAAGCCAGAAACTAAATGGAGGCAGTGCAGCATGGTTAGTTCTCTTGGGTTTCTCAGTTCTAATACGTTCAATCCCAACTTTCATATCTTCTGAGACTACTTTAGAGGTTTAGATGCACCCAGAAGATGCTGTTGAGGAATTACTGTCAGCCCCTAAGTTATTGACCTGAGTTATCTTGTCCCTAAGCTACTTAACATCGACATGAAACAAGTGGGTATAATCACCAGCAGCTCTGGGATGGAGTGCCACCAATGTGTTCATCAAGCTCCGTTGCTCCATACCATTAGCAGTTGGCACCCTTGAATGTTGCTTAAATTTGATAATGATTTAAACTTCTCGGAGGAGCAGAACAAATCCAGACAAGATACTGTTAGGAGAAAGTTGGACATGGACTTTGGATGAGTTGCACTCCCTCAGAAAGCTCATTAGACGTGCCGATGACAGCTGTAACAAGAAGCATATTTGCACAACAACTAGTGACCCTTCCTGAACCATCCAGATGTTACATCCTGTCTTGACTGTTGCAGTAAGCTTTAGTTGGGATTGTCCTTGGAAAGCAATTGATGAAAAAAAAAATATGGTGGTTAGGTTGTTAACCCATGCATGGCATAGGGATGATAGACAGCTGTACTGAAAGATCTGCATTGGTTGTCAGTTGCCTGCCAGCGTAATTGAAAATCTTATATGGCACACAGCCACTGATTGCATCTTATATTGTAACTCTGAGGAGTTTTCCCAAAGTATGGAATTGGCGATTCAAGACTGGCTTATATCTTCAAAGACAGATTTCTCTTGCATTAAGAAATGTATTTCCTTTACATTTTAAATTCAGAGATGTTCCCTGAAACATATTTGCAGAGGTTATATGACTTCAGTCTTTTTTTTTTAAAGCACTTTAACTTTTTCATTTTGTTCCTACAACAACCGGGCTTAATGTTCAAATGCCACAACAGTATTGTTTGTCCACAAAAGACAGTTAGCTATCTCAGTAGAGTCTGAAAGGTATATGACTGTCACACAAAATGGTTAGATGTATAGCCTGCTTTTGCTCCAGATGTGTAAAATTATGTTCTGTGCTTAATTGTTTTTATTATTATTGTCATGATTATCCATGATGTCATATCATGCCAAGTTTGGAGGTTTTATTGTTATCCTGTCTTTATTATTTATACAAATAACTCGATGTGGCAAACATATTCAACACACCTTTCTCCTCCTATTTTCCCAACAACAACAACCCTATGAGTTGTGTAGGATTGAGTGAGAGTGATTGGCTCAAGGTGCCCCAGGTGGCTTTCATGGTTAAGGCAAGACTAGAACTCCCATATGCCTGCTTTCCGGCCTGGTTCCTTAACCAGTAAAGACCAAACTGACTCTCTTCTCTTCCTCTCCCATATAATATTCATTAAATACGTTGAGTTCAGAACACCTAAAAAGAAACACTTGGTTATGTAACACATGGCTTGAACATATGGAGTTTGGTGCTATCAAATATGGTGACGGGTTACGTATTAAATATGGACTGAATAAATGCATGGAGGATCGGTAGTCTTGGTGGCTGTGGATTGCTTCCAAAATTCTTCCTTCCAAAATTTATTTTATACAGACCCACAGGAAGGGAGCATCAGTAGAACTGAGCTCTCACCTTTCTGACATGCTAATGAGTTTCGTAACTGCATCTGACTGGCTACTGAAAGCTGGACAACAGAAACCTGATCCAGGAGAGCTTTTCTTAGATTGTATTATTGATCCCTTTTATATCTTGTCTTTCTGCTTCTGTAGCCTCAATCCTGCAAGGTTGATTGTAAGTGAATGATGAAAGATTGTGACCAGCAAAAATTTCCTGGTTGAACTTCAAAGCTGCTGGCTCTTAGTCCAGCACCTCAACTATCATCCCGAAATGGCAGTTAAAAACAAAGCCCGTTTGCATCACATGAAACACTGTTTTGGATTATCAAAATATAATCTGATATAAAAATCCCAAACACCAATTGTCCCAAGAAGTCACTTCCGAGCAACATGAAGACAAGATCAAGTCTAAACTTCAAAACAGTAGAGTGATGTAGTGATTGGGATATTCGGGTAGAATTGGGGAGACCAAGGGAACCTCGATAACCCTCAGCCAGGAAGCTCACTGAAGGACTTTGGGCTGGTCACTCTTGCTCAACCCAGCCTAACTCACAGGGTTGTAGTGAGGAAAATAGGAGGAAAGAATGTGTAATGGTATGTGAGGAGGACTTTGGGAGACCGGGCAAAGAGATGCAGCTAAGGGAAAGTCATAGAAGAGACAGTTTTACCTCACAGCAGGAATATGGGAGAGGCTGCAGGCTCAGAAGGGACTCTTCTTGATTTCTTGGCCTATAAAAAGGATGAGGGCCAGATATATACTTTCAGGCCTGCAAGATTCTGCTAGTGTAACTTTACAATAAAATAAAATTAGCTCATCTGGCCATGTTTCCCGTCTCATGTATCTCACAAGGTTGAAAGTATATATCTCTCCTCCTCCCTCCCATTCCATTCACCTCCCAATAAACTAAAAACTATGACTGCATTTTGGACACTACACAACTGACCTGCATTTACGGCCATTTGCAGCACTCCCTGGTCAGGTGACCATGATTTATGATATTTTTGCCAGAAACCTGCATTTGCTTCCAGTTTCTTGCCAAAACTCTGCCATTTTTTTCCTTCTTCCGGGTCTAGATCAAACTTTAAACCACCAGAATGAAGCCACTTTCTTGGCTTTGTTGTTGGCCAAAAATAATTATCAGTACATGTCTCTGGTAGTAGCCAACATATTAGTAGATGGGCTGGACTCTGTGCCTCTCCACATTCACATAGCGTGTTGTTATCTACTAAGAGCCTCCGCTTGAGCATAATGGATTTACATTGAGGCCCTTTAACTCTCAACCTGTTGAGGGTCCTCAAAGTCATGATATGAGGGAGGCCAAATCCTTCGGCCATATCCTCCTTTAATGTTATTCCATGCACAATTTCGAACCATCCCATAGTAAACAATGAGTTCGGTGAACAACCGTGACGTTTGCCTTACAACTGCCGTGTTCACTTAATGACCACCGCAAAAAAGATGATAGGTGCAGTAAAGTGATCCATTTTACATCCGTTATAACTTACAACCGAAATTACGGGCACAACGCCAGCCATAAATTGAGGACTAATTGTATTCAGGAGAAAGGGCAACAGTGGCCTTTCATGTTTAAGATCAATTTATCTTAATTGATTAAACACAAAAACAGTGTTAGCAATCCAAGAAGGTTATTTATTTTTTTATATTCCACCCACATTTTCTGTTCCTTTTCTTCCTGTTTGGATAACACTGCTCTTTCATTCATATTTTAACCTTCCGATTGAAGATCCAAAAATGTGCCCTCTAGTGGGGGGAAAAAAATCAATATTCTTACAATTGTCTAAACATGTTTTAAACCACATTCCAGTATAGAATAAACGACATTTAAACTCACTCAGATCAGTGTTATCAGATGGGTGCATGATTATCCTGTAATATTTGTGAATCAGAACGATGATACATGTTTCACTTTTTTAAAAGACTTTTGAAGAAGGATACCTTAATGTCAAACAGACATTTCAAAGTGCATTAGTTGTATCTAATGCTGCTGTCTGCTGATAAAATGAAAGCTGTTTGTAGACTAAAAAGTATGTTGCCTCCAGCATTATTTTCATTTCCAAAAATCTCCGAGGCTTCACATATGCTCCAGAGCCACCCGTAGAAAATCAAAATTATGAGTGACTGTGTGAGAGTGGGTGCATCAACCTGTCAGAAAATATTTTATTTCTGGATTAATGCAATACAATATCTACGGAGCTACCATTGAAGATCACTCAGAAGCTACAGCTGGTCAGAATGCTATATAGTGCTAATAGTTATGAGTGGACCTCAGTAGGTGCATATCATGCCAGTATTTGGTGAGTACACAGGTACTAGCTGGCTTCTGGATCCAATTCAAAATTACATTAAAAGTTATTACTTTTGAAGTCCTATGTGGACTTGTTACTTGCTGAATGTCCTGTTTTCAATTATTGTGGCCCATTCAGGAAGATCTGGCAGGAGTGGTATGCTCCAGATCCTATCTCTTAAGCCAGGGCTCTCCAAATTTGGCGACTTTAAGACTTGTGGCTGAGGAATTCTGGAAGTTGAAGTCTACAAGTCTTAAAAGTTGCCAACTTTGGAATGCTCTGGTTTAAATCATGACATCTTATGGGACCCAGGAAGTGTGCTTTGTATGCTGCTGCATCTGCCCTAAGAGGAAGAGTATTCTTCTCATGATTCAGACACTAACAATCCTGCCTGTCTTTTGCAAAGCCCTGAGGCCCTGTTTTTTTCCCCAGACTCCCAAGTCAGGAGGATTGGTAAACCCATCTGGAGTGAGTATTTCAATTGCTGAATGCCTCCAGCATAATTTGTTTCATGCTTTATTCCATTTCATTATTGCTTGTATATTTTTATAGCTGAGTTAACTCTGAGCCTCTTACCAAGAGAGTGGCTATACAAGAGATAGGATCTGGGGAACACCAAGCCTCCCAGATCTTACTAAATGGGCAACAATAATTGGAGATGGGTCATAACATTCTATTGACTGTCAATAAAACTTAGAAATGGCTAACCTCTAATCTAATCTAGATGGATGACCAAGAGCTAATTGTGGTGTAGTCATTAAAGGCACCCGAACCTGAAGACTTACAACGGAGTTCTAGGCCCATGTGGCCACCCCTCTCTCTTAGCCCCAGGAAGAAGGGTAGAACAGATGACTTCTGAAGATATAGGTGAACCTGCCCCTGAAACTATGAATTGGTTTCATCTAAATAGTTGTGGGTACATAAGGAGAAATTTTCTGACAGTGAGAGCAATCAACCAGTGGAACAGCTTGCCTTCAGAAGTTGTGGGAGCTTCATCATGAAAGCTTTCAAGAAGAGACTGGATTGCCATCTGTCAGAAATAGTGTAGAAATGCTGCTTGGGCAGGGGATTGGACTAGATGACCTACAAGGTCCCTTCCAACTCTGCTAATCTGTATCGTATCTAATTAGGATTTCATCGTTAACTAATAATTCCAGGTTAGGCTCCAAGGGACAATAATACTGAAAGAACTGGAGCTGAGTTTCAAGGAAAATTATGCTCCTCCCCACACCCTCTTACTTATCCACCACCCGTTTTTGTACGTGTGTCATGACATTGCACACATCATGCCATATACGGGGTGGGGCTTAGTTTGCAATGCTCAATTCATCATTCTGACCAAACTTTCAGATTCTGAAAGAGTTCTGAAGGAAAGTGGATTCAACACAAAAAACAAGCGATGGGCCACAAGAAATCGGTTGAATAGTTGTGGAGAGAATGAATGAAGACTGAAATGCAAAATCACCTTATGAAGGAAGAGGGTCTAGAGGAAGAAAACTGAGAAAGTCATGACCGGATGAAATTGAAAGTCACGATTGGAATGACATGATCATGATTGGATGAAACTGATTCTCCTCGGAATGAAGGAGATGGGGAGTTTAATGAATCCAAGACAGCGTAGGAAGCCTTATCTGGCTGTGATGGAAGCAAGGATGATTTGCAAGAGTAAAAGGTTTTGAATGGCTTACCGAATGTTGTGAACTACATTTCATCACATTTCTTTTTTCCTACCTCGTTTGTACGTATGTATTTATTTTATATATTCTTTTTTCGTCATATTTATAGATACCCATCTCACAAACAGGTGGGCAGCATACACCAAAACTAAAACAAACAATACATACAAAATAATTGTGAATATCACTATTAAACGTTTTGGGATGATTTCAAAAAAAACCACAAAAGCTCAAAGGAAAAAAACCTATTGGGTGGAAAGCAGGTGTTAATAACAACGGAGAGATCTCAATATTTCAGCAGTCCTGTGAGGTCCCCAGGCCTAATGGCACAACAGGGTCTTGATGGGCTTCCAGAGACAAAATGGACGCCGGCCTTATTTCAGGGAGAAGACTCCATAACGTGGGCGCCACATCTGAAAAGGCCCCACTGCCTAGAACCTGCCAAGTGTAGCTCCCTAGTCCAGGGGGTCTCCAACCGTGGCAACTTTAAGACTTGTGGACTTCAACTCCCAGAATTCCTCAGCCAGCTGAGGAATTCTGGGAGTT
>JANHFL010001656.1:7477-29666 GCA_032468155.1 Oxyrhabdium leporinum | reverse complement strand
CTGGAGAATCCTGCTGGGGAATCCTGGGAGTTGAAGTCCACAAGTCTTAAAGTTGCCAAGGTTGCACACCCTTGCTTGACTGGGAAAGGACTATAAGAATTTTGATTCATAAACTCACTTCTGTCTTCTGGTATAGTTGTAAGAACAATTTTTTTTCTATTAATAAGTTTTTCTCCACCAACAATAAACTCATCCCTCATGCAAGACACAAAGATGGAGAGAGGGGAGAAGATATTGCTCTAGCCCTACAAGAAAATACCATCAAGCTTCAATAAGGGTCACAATTTGGGGGAACGACTTTAAGGGGGAAAAAAATAATCTCTCAAAGTGATTTAATAAGATTTGGAGATGCTGTCTAGTCATAAAATGATGGAAGACAGAAAAGGACTCTCTTGGAAAAGACAATGGATGGTTGCCAGCACAGAGGATTGTTACACTATTACAAGTGATTTGGGCACCCTTGGCATTGGTTCTGGATAATTGGCTGTGGATTTGGGGAAGAAAACAGATCAATATATACTGTACTGTAAGACATCAACACAGGAGCACAGGCAACATATCTGAGGCTTCACTTAAGAGTCCATAGATTTATGATAACTTGCTTTCTGCATGCTGTTTACTATGACTGCCATCAACTGCCTGTCACATGCAAACTTTAGCAACCTTCCACCTGTTATAGGGACTTTCCTGTCTGTCACATGTTAAGAATAGCCCAGCTACCCAAGCAAATGGCAGCCACTACATAAATAGCCTTCCTGCAAGAGGCAAGCCATGCTTTCATTTGGACTCGGAATATCCCCCCAACAGCATAAGCCCTTGGATGCACTGGAGGATAATGTTCCTTGTCCAAAGCCAATATGGACAATGGCTGCACCAGCAGAGGTTGTGCTACAGTCAAACATGTTTAGAAGGCATCCTATCGAGTAAGAGCATGTCATAAAGCAATTAGTTCCCTATGTAGATACTTGCTGCATCTCTCTGTGGTAAAAGAATGCTATAGCTACCTCAGTTCTACGTGTTGGTACAAAAGCAAAGAACAGGGAGAGAAATATACCCGCAATCTGAGTGTCTAAGATACTGCATGTGTCTCAAAATAAAATGTCTGCAAAGAAGCACGTTTCTCCTCCAATCTTGAGAAATATAGTCTTGCATCGAACAACCCATCTTATCACTATATTCCCCTTTGTATTCCTCTGAGGTTGCACTAAAATGCAAAGGAATTGGCATTCCAAAATGCTGAAATCTACCTTCTATGCTCCAGCCCCTGCTTTTCTTAGCATACCAACCCAGGTGGCAATGGAAAAAGATTGACAGAAAATCAGATAGAAAACTGATTTATCACACAACTTTAATTCTTATCGTATTTTCCATATCTTCATAAAATGGAATATTCATTCATAGGAAGCACTTTTATTATCCTACAGAGGACGTACGTAGCTCAAGATTGAAGCAGTGGACTATAATTATTCAGACAGCTGATGAAATGTCTATAAATGAAAACCAAGTTTAGAGAATTCGTACAACCCAACATTTTTATTATCTATTTCTCTACGCCCGATGATCCAGGTCTAATTGCAAGGAATAATGAGGAAAGCAATTCCAAATAGCTAAGCATATTAAACATCTTCCTAAAAAAACTCATTTTGTTCAGCTAAAACAAATATTGAACAAAAGAATCAAATCTTTCACAATAGTGATTTAAATAACTCTACCCTCCTCAAAAAAAAGAGACTAGCCAACCACTTCCAACTTAAATTACTCCACATTTTTTCCACTATATTGGTACCTATCAAAATGCCAGAAATCCCTCTGAATATTAATGATTGTATTCTTGGCACTAAAAATATAGCTCTACAACAAGTTAAAAGGCAAGAGTGAAATCTGTGACCAAGATAAATCAAAACAATTCAATTGATCTCTCATGCTACTGATTCTATATTCCTTCATATTTCAGGTTATTTGTGCTTTGTTAGCAATGGCGGGAAATTAAAGCAGCTCAACTGTTTCCATGATTACTGAAAAAGGAAACACCTCCCACGCATCCATTCTCAAAAAAGGAAGGCCCTATTTATTTTGTTCCACGAGTGACATGACACATACTTTTTCATCTTATCGAAGCAAATCAGGGATGATGAAAAAGAAGAAAACTGAACCTCTCAAGAAACTGGCTTTCAGCAGCCAATACAAAATAGTAATTGGGTGGTAGTGTAGTATTTGACCAGCATTAGTCACAAGTTTTCTCAGCCCTCTGCTTATGCGCCTCTCCCTGCTGAGACCAGGTTTTTCCCACGAGGCAGTATGCAAATTTCCCCACTTTCAGTTTCAGAGCTAATTTACAAAGCACTTCACTTTTGATCAGTTTTCAACGCTTATGCAAAGCTCACTCAGTGACATGATCGCAACCATGTAATAAATAAGTTATGATTTAAGCTTGTACACCATGTTCAGCCAAGAGCATGCAAGTAAACTCTGCTGCGGCTTGGAATGACCCCTAGTTTCACATGGCTATTAGCCATCTGACCAGAGCGGCATCCATATAAAGAAAAAGCACATTGGGGTTGGTCAGTATTTGGATGGGAAGCCACAATCATTCATACATGAATATATACATATATCAATTTCATTTTCACAATAAACGGGAAACCGAATCCCACTGGTGTACCCTAGTCTTAAGATGCTATCTATTAATTTTCCATATTGGCTAAAATTTGCCCTAACCAGAATCTCTTGGCTTCGGCACATTAAGCAAAGACCTAGCTCTCTGGAGAAGTCTCTGATCCTGGGAAAAGTAGTAGTAGTAGGGAAGAAGAGGGTGACCAGGAGCACAGCGGGTGGACTTAACTACTACATCATTAGAAGATCTGAGAAACCAGGTTAGGGACAGATCATCATGGAGAAAACCCTACGCGGTCATCAGAAGTCGAAAATGCATTGATGGCCCATGAATAGTCAATCAATCATTTTCTGAAAGTTACTTTTTAAAAGTCTATCACACAAACAAGCATCCCTTGCTTAGGTAAGCGCTTTTCCAACAAGGGGGGGGGAGTTTTGTTTTATAATGTCAAGTTACGGTGCCTCCTGCCCCAATCAATAAGGGCACTTCCACCGTAGTACACAAGGCTGGAGTGGCATCCCCATTACTTTCCGTAACGGACTACAATTCCCAACACACCCAGCGCGGCATTTGCCTCTAAGGGCTATAGGCAAGAAGCGCGCCGTGCATGCCGGGAGCCGTAGTCCAGCTCGCCTACCTGGAAGCGGTTGATGAAGGCGTCGGGCCACAGGAAGAGGTAAACGGGGCTGATCAGGCCTAGCTTGCCGAAGAGGGGCACCGCGATGGCAGCTGCAAACCAGTAGCGGGTAATAAGCGGGATGTTCCGGAACCAGTCCCCGAGGTCCGACATCTCCCCTTCGCCACTGGTGACTGGGAGGCCTGGACGCCGGGCCTCGCGCTCCTCTCTCCCGCCGGCGCTTCTTTTCTCAGCCAAAGAGCAGAGCGTCGAGAGGGGCTGAGACCTGGCCGGTGGGTGGGGCCCGCCTTCTTCCGACGTGTCCACACAGAATTCGGCCAAACGGCTACTTCCGGCTTCCGCCTTCCGTTTGCTAAGCAACGGAACAAAAATAAAGGCGGGGAAAAAAAAATAGCGTCGCCGGAAGTTTCACTCTTAAAGGGGCCGGGCACTTTTCATTCCCTCGTTCTCTATAAATAGAGGTAATCCTCGACTTACAATAGTTCCTTTAGTGACCGTTCAGCTTGCCTCAGAAATAGTGGGCGCTTCATCACTGGAGGTTTTTAAGAAGAGACTGGACAGTCACTTGTCTGAGATTGTATAGGTTCTCCTGCTTGAGCAGGGGGCTGGACTAGACGACCTCCAAGGTCCCTTCCAGCTCTATTCTAATTGTAATTGTTCGAAGTTACAACGGCACTGAAAAAAGCGACTTATGACCATGTTTCACACTTATGACCGTTGCAGTATCCCCATGGTCATGTGATTTATATTAGGATGCTTGATAACTGACTCACATTTATGACGGTTTCAGTGTCCCAGAGTCATGTGACCTCCTTTTGCGACCTTCTGACAAGCAAGTCAGCGAGGAAGCCAGATTCACTTAACAACTGGGTTATTAATTTAAAAGCTGCAGTTATTCACTTAACAAACGTGGTGAGAAAAGTCATAAAATGGGGCAAAAATCACTTAACAAATGTCTCACTTGGCAACATAAAATTTGGGCTCAATTGTCGTAAGTTGAGGACTACATGTAGTTGTGTTCCATAGATTATCAACTTTCCCTTAATTTTAGCTGGGTTTCTTAATTATTAATCATTTCTTCCTGAACACTTGATAAACAAGAAATATATATTTAACTTTCTGTTTGAATTTGGGGTTTCATTGGATTGTATGTATCTTGATCTCTCTGGGCAAAACAGTGATGCATTACATTTATAAGACAGTATTCCTCCACCTTGACAATTTTAATATGAGTGTACTTCAACTCCCAGAATTCCCCATCCAGCATAGTCTATACATCTTAAATTGTAGAGAAGTGGTGTTTATATCTAAACAAGCTTCATTGGCATATGTTACATTGGCAACCTTATAAATATGATAAACATTGTTAGATAATTAAAGTTAAATCTTATGTTGTATTAACCACTTAAATGGATCAAGGTTCCAAAAGTGAGAGGAGAGAAAAAATGCCCTTCTTGAATGAGTAAACAGAAGGCAGAGTACATACAAGAAAAATGAAGTAAAGTATTAAGGTTCTTTGAAATTTATATTGCATGCAGTCTTTTCAATAAATAACCAAAAGATCAGAAAATGAGTAAAATCACATCCAGTTTGCCATTGCTGTTCCTAGCGGTTAGATCAAATGAATGTTAAAATAAAGCAATAAAAAGTCCTTAATTACAGTCCATCAAGGGGTTATCGGACTTAACATCTATCAACCTAGGCAATTAAGTTATCAGTCCACTCATCCAAAATGAGCAAAAAAGCAAAGGAAAAAAGGAAAAAAAAATGCAAAGTGAAAGTTGGAAGTTAATAGCAGAGTTCTATGCAAACCAACCGAAAAGCCTTGTGGGGATGATTCCAGGATGCTCATCTATCAAACCTGGGAGCAAGCTGCCAAAGTTTTCCAGTTTTTGCAGCAAAGTCAGTTGTCTGCTGGGGAAGCAAAAACAAAGACCCTTCTGATTTAAGGGTCTGTAGAGATTCTCAGTCATCCAGGTCCTGGTTGTCCCAAAGGTGTTTTTTCAGGAGGCAACTGGACTTTCTTTTTTTTCGTTCAAAGACGTTTCACTTCTCATCCAAGAAGCTTCTTCAGCTCTGACAGGAGAGTAGAGAATGGAAGGATTTACATTCCTTGCAGACAGCTGGTTAGAGGGGCCTTGAAGCACTTGGAGCTTTATCTGTGTCCTCAGGGTCACCTGAGTAGTGCTCCTGGTTCCTGTAGTCTGCATTTTTTTCCTACTCCCACACCATTCAAAGGGTGTTCGTCCCAAATTGTATAGCTAAAAGTCTGTAGAGATTCTCAGGCATCCAGGTCATGGTTGTCCCAAAGGTGCTTTTTGCTAATTTAAGGCATCATTTTTAGGAAAAGGGAGGGAGGGGGTTGGGCTGATATATATAAAAAGCACTCTTGGGGAACTAAGAAAAGCAGCCTGTGTTTTAAGATGTGTGTACTTCAGGTTGCAAGAATTCCTCAAGCACCAGCACGCTGACTTGGGAATCTTAAAGTTGCCAAGTTTGAGAAACTCTGCTGCCTCTTTTGCTGCTCTGTACACGGTTAGGAGTTACCTTTTATTTAGTAGATAAACCTTCCTCTACTGTGTGCATCATTTCCCGGGGACTGATCAAGCAAATATTTTAAAATAATTACAAAAGTTCTGAATTTTCAAGACATCCTGAAAGAGTCGCTTGACTTCAACAATTGCAAATTCAACAGGTAGATTTCGGGAGGTTGGCTTGCTTCTTCCTTCTCTGCTGCAAAGCTACTTTCTGGATTGAGCCGCGCTTGGACCATCCTACGGGCAAAGCAAAACTACATTTCCCAGCAAGCCTTGCTAGGAATGCTACACACAGAGAGAGGGGAAAAGTCTGCCTCTGCCTTCCTGAGTCCACGCCGAGGGGGAAGGCTTTCCTTTGCTATACCCCCTCCCTCCGATAGGATGATGCATTGGTATCTTCCTAAGTCAGAGCGGTCTGGCAGGAGAAGCGACCGTTGAGGTGGATTCAGTTCGGCGGCGGCGGCGGCGGCGATTCTGCTTTCTTTCCCGCTGGGATGCAGAGCTCGGATCTGGGCAACAGGGAACAGGGCAAAATCTGGCACCGCCGGCCCTCCCCGGCAACACAGCAGGGGTAACTTTCCGTAGACGCAGCATCGCTGGTTGCATATTTTAGCAGCTGTCCAACCACGGAGCTTCCATCTTCAGGGATAGTCTATCTGTTTCCAGCAAAAGTGACGCTTTTTCATCGCCTTCTGCTCACAGGCGTTCAACTAGCCCACGGGTATCTAAAAGAGCTGGGCTCCAACTGCCATCAGCCCCCCCAACAAGGGAAGAGAGAGCACTTATTTTTTGGAGGGCGGATGGGGTGTGTGGATGGGAGACAGGTGATGCAATGAAAAGGGGTCAATCTCCCCCCCTCTTGCTTTTATGCTGACAAAAATAGAATCTTGGAAAAATGCTGAATGCACAGAGAGAGGACCTGGTGCAACTGCCTTACTTATTTACTTATAGTAAATAAGTAAATACTTATAGTATTTACTATACTAAGTATGGTTCCTCATCCGTAATTGATGAGAATGAACCACTCCCAGGTTAAAAATCCATATTCCTTTTGCAAAAAAAAAAAGTGGTTGACATGATATAGGGGAGAGGTAGGCGTGTTGTGTGCGTTCTCTCCCAGGAGAATCTGTTATTACACCTACCGTATAAAAAAAATATACAAGCTATCAATGTGAAGTGGATTTATATTGATGGGGATATGCCCCCATTGAAACTCTGTCACAGAGTGGTCAGCTCTTTTTTGGTTGAGGGTTTTATCCCCATAGCATAGGTTCATCTCGTCCCAGTCAGGGAAGTAAGCAGTAAGACAACTGCCCAAAATATGCAAGGCCACCCATTCTCTCCCACTAGATTTTTTTTTCTTTATAGCAGACTTTCTCCCTATTCTGACGTAATTTCTTTTCTCCTACAGTTCTCTTTAGATGAACTTCATTGTGCTTTCTTTCCAGAATCATAGTAAATATTATTCATACGACCACAGGATATCATTCTAAGACAATACGTTTTTTGAATGTGGCTTTTGACTGTTCAGGAGAGTATCTACTTGCTGGAGACCATCAAGGGAATATTTATGTTTTTGATTTGGTGGGCAACAGGTTGGTACTCCATATCCCTCTTTCATCATTTAGTTTACGCTTGCTGAAAATATATGCTTAGGTAGAAGTACAGTATAAGCATGCTAGTCCCATTTGGGCTTTTTCCAAGATTCTCTCCATGTACATAATAAAAAAGTATTATTAATATTGTAATAATATTTCATTATTAATAAAATAATATTTTGTTGAGGATTTATTATGGCCTAAATGTATTTTACTTCCCCCATTTCAAGGCCATCAGACTCTTTAACAATTTATAGATAAAAAGAAGAGATATATAGAAATACATATATAGATATAGATATATATAAACATATACATATGCAGACACGTACACAGAGAGACATACATAAATAGAAGTATAGAAGATCTGGCATGTTTTAGAATAAGTTGAGTCCTTTGGTTAAATGATTCTCTTTTAGCATTATCTTGGTTATCTGTTAGCTGATGTGTAAGGAATCTATGAAACATTCATAGATTGCTTAACCTGACAGCTGCTGTAAGGATGTCTTAAACTCTGCTGGAATAATTTTAGCTTGTCCCAATAGGTTCAACCTGGTTCAACGAACAGGACAAGCTTGCACTGCTCTGGCTTTTACTCTTCGCAGGAAAACAGAATTCCTTGTGGCTTTGGCTGATTATTCCATCAAATGCTTTGACACAGGTAATTTAAAAATTTCCAATCCATAGCAGACAGCTTCTCAAAGGTGCTGGGAACAACAGCTCCCCTAATTCCTGATGGATGTCATAATTCCATAGTGAGCAAACTCCCAGAATTTCCCAGTTGGAATTCTGGGACTTGAAATCCACACATCTTACACCAAGTTTGAAAAACACCGCTATAATGTAATATAATGGCGTGCAGAATATTACAAGTTTGAAACAATAATTTTGACCTTACGGAACTCATTGGTCTAAATTGGTACAAAACCTACTGGCAGAAATGATCTCCCTAAGGTTTGTGCAAAACCACTTAGGTTTGGGCAGAACAGCTAGACTTAAGGTCCAAAGAAGGAATAGAATACATTTCCGATTTCTAGTTCCAACTATTCTGTTCCAGGTTTCGAATATTTCCCGCAATGGTCAAATCAGCACTGGGCCATTTTTAGAGGGGCTGGCACAATCTCTTCTGAAGTCACGTTTCTTTCGAGTTTGAAATCTTGAATTCTCCTGGTTCTTTCTTACTTCCACAGCAACCAAAGAACTTGTTAGCTGGATGAGAGGACACGACTCATCAGTGTCTTCCATCTCAGTTCACGGCTCTGGCAGATATGCCATCACGTGCTCTACAGATACAGCCCAACTTTGGGATCTGGACACATTCCAGCGCAAAAGGAAGCTGAACGTCCGGCATTCTGTGGGGATCCAGAAGGTGAATTTTGGAGATAGTCCTCCATTGCCAGATTAATCTGCTGGTCTCCTGAAATCCGTGGCCATTTTCAAATTTTGTCAGGTCCCAGTGGGGGAATCACAGTACAGGTAGTCCTCGCCTTACAACAGTTCCTTTAGTGACCGTTCAAAGTTACCACGGTACTGAAAAAAAAAGTGACTTATGACCGTTTTTCACACTTACGACCGTTGGCAACGTCCCCATGGTCACGTGATCAAAATTCAGACGCCAGTCAACTGGTTCATATTTATGACCTTTACTGTGTCCCAGGATCCTAGGATCTTCTTTTGCGACCTTCTGAGAAGCCAAGTCAATGGGGGAAGCCAGATTCACTTAGCAATCGGGTAACTAACTTATCACTTACAGTGATTTTACTGAACAGCTGTGGCGAGGAAACTTGTAAAATGGGGCCAACCTCACTTAATAAATGTTTCACTTAGCAACAGAAATGTGGGGCTCGGTGGTGGTCGTAGGTCGAGGACGACCTGCGCTCGCTCTGAAGAGAAAAAGCTGCTCATTTTAAAACACCTCTTCCGTGTGTGCCTGTTTTTCCCTGTGCTTTCAGGTGTTCTTTCTTCCACTAAGTAACACCATTCTCAGCTGCTTCAAAGATAACTCGGTCTTTGCCTGGGACTTCGATACCCTTCATTGCAAGTACCAGCTACCATCGCCCATCGAAGGGTCTTCGTTGCACTACAAGGTCTTTGCCATTACCCGGTAGGCGTGGTCTTTATAAGCCTGCAAATCTCCTACTGCACCCTCTTTGAATTTAGTTTTAGCAAGATTTGTTTCTCTCGCCATCCATGGACATGTCGACCTCCGAACTAGACTGTGCTGTTTCTCTGTGTCATATAATATACGTGGGTATATGCACAATTTTGTATTTATTGATTGAGTTTGTCATGTCTTATGTAGTGTATATTGGAGGTGGAGGAGACCCTTTGAGAGCTGCGTGCAACGAAATTTCGTTTTAATGTATGCCGATCAGTGTACATTCAAAGTGACAATAAAGTTACAGAATAAGAGTCTTAGGCTGAAGTCCAGGCTGTCCTGCAGATTACTAACTGCAGGGTTTAGTCCAGCTGAGGAACAATGCAACACAATTGAAATGCTAAAATGATAACTGAAAGGAGCTGTAAAATACAGGTAGCCCTCAACATACGACCACAATTGAGCCCACAATTTATGTTGCTAAGTCAGGCATTTGTTCAGTGAGCTTTGCCCCCCGTTCTACGACTTTTCTTGCCACGTTTGTTAAAGGGAATCACTGCAGTTGTTAAACTAGTAACACCATTGTGAAGTGAATCTGTCTTCCCCATTGACTTTGCTTGTCAGAAGGTCGTAAAAAGGGATCGCATGACTCCGCGACACTGCAACCGTCATAAATGTGAGTCGGTTGCCAAGCATCCAAATGTAAATCACGTGACCATGGGGATGCTGCCACGGTCGTAAGTGTGAAAAATGGTCATGAGTTACTTTTTTCAGCGCCGCCGTAACTTCGAACGGTCACTGAAGGAAAAGTTGTAAGTCGAGGACCATCTGTAGCTGCACTAAACTATTACTGTACACCACGTTGCATTACTATTTGTACTAAAAGGAAGAGGGAGAGAAAGGCTGCACACAATAATTCAGCAATGGGATCTTAGAGGACACCAGGAGTCAGAGAAAGAATCTCAAGGGCACTTACATGGTTGGAGGTCATGGCTTCCCAGCTCTAGATGTCTTTCAACAGCCCCTGAAAACATAAGCCATTATATTAGAAGACACTGCACTTTCCCTGCCTGAATTCCTCGCTATTCATCAGCTGGTAGCAGCTTTGGGGGATTCAGGCAGAGGTTCTCATCCCTACCTGGAGTTACAGAGCATAGATCCTGGCATTTTGGTATGCAAAGCTTATTCTCCCTTGAGTGAGCTACAGCCATTGCCCAGTTGCCTCTATGCTAGAAGTTAGGTTAGAAGCTTTCCAGATACTTTAGACCAGGAGTCTCCAACCCCCGGTCCCTGGACAGGCATCGGACTGTGGCCTGCCAGAAACTGGTCCACGTCGCAAACCAGCAAAGCCCCATCCGTGGGATGCAGGCAGCACACGAATCCATGTCCCGTCTGGTCCCAAACCTCTCTCCATGGAACTGGTCCATGGTGCCCAAGAGGTTGGGGGATGCTGCTTTACACTGGTGCTTTAGAACAGTGTTTCCCCCCACCCCCAACTTTTTGGGCACCAGGGACCAGTTCCATAGAGAGAGATTGTTCCACGGACTGAAGGGGGCGTGGTTTAACATGCTGCCTGCATCCCGCAGTTGGGACTTCCCTTGTTTGCGCGGCTTGGTTTCTGCCATGCTGCGGCTCGGTATTGGTCCACAGCCCGGGGGTTGTGTACCCCTGCTTTAGACTACAGTTTTCCCAGATCTTATTGACCCTCCAAGCGAGCCAAAGTGATAATCCGAAATGCCTGGCAAAGAGTAGCAGGTTGTCTACTGAAGTTAAACCCATTGAACCTTGGAATGAATCTCCCCAAACTCAACGAGGTGTAGTGTCCACATACACAAGCCTGTTTGCAGAATGTTCAATTAGTCGTGGCGAGGGATGATGATTTTATCACCACGGTGTCCCTTGGAGTGTCCCAACCAGAGATTGTTAAATCCAGATAAGGATTTATACCATCTTGAAACCAGAAATCATACACATCAAGCTGATTCCTTATCAGGACTGAGCAGTCCTTTGCAATCTGACGTGAGTGCTGTGAAAGTAAACTGAGCTTGAGACTTAAAGCTGCCGTGAAGACGAGTGTATTAATGCCCGTTGCCTTGTATGGGATTTTAGAGATGGGCGCGTCCTGGCAGCGGGAGGCAAATCAAATCACCTTCACCTATGGTGCTTGGAGTCTAAGCAGCTGCTACGAATTATCCAGATGCCAATCAAAGTGCGAGCCATTCGCCACCTGGAGTTTCTTTCTGATAGTTTTGATGGGGGCTCTAATCAGGTGAGTGACAGAAGCTGAAGCACAGAAAGAAGAGCATTGGTCAGAATCGGATAGCCATTGAATGGGTATTATTGTATACTTTATAGACTTTGTTCCATTTTACTCTACCTCCCTTTCTGATCCAGGTTTAAGATTTAGCATGAGGTCCCAGATTGTTGGGGAGCAAGATGTTGACTCTGTAACCCGGTTAGGGCTGTATAAAGCAGGATGAAGCGGTATATAAGTCTTAAGTGCTATTTCTATTAAACAGGTAGCCTCATAATTGTCACCCATCAAAACTGGGACTGGAACATCCTTTGCTAAGAGAGGCAATCGAATTACACCGAATTGTATGATTTTGACTGACCATTCCCAGACAATATGTTTTTTTTGAATGTGGCTTGTGACTGTTCAGGAGAGTTTCTACTTGCTGGAGATCATCAAGGGAATATTTACGTTTTTGATTTGTTGGGCAATGGGTTGGAACTCCCTATCTTTCTCTCATCATTTAGTTTATGCTTGCTTAAAATATATGAATTGCTTAGGTAGAAGTACGAGTGCCCCGTGGGCTTTTTCCAAGATCCCCTCCCTATGCACAATAAGTAAAAAATAATTATTAATAATATTGAAACAATTATTTCATTATTAATAAAATAATATTTTTGTTGAGGATTGATTCGGGCCTAAATTTATTTGACTTCCCCCATTGCAAAGCTGTATGTTATATGAATCAGTCTTAAGTCTGTTGAAAGCTGCAGCCAAAAACCTTGAAAGGTTTTGTTTTGTTTTTTCCCCTCAGTTGCATGTCGCACGATAAGTAGCCCTGGACTCACAACCGTTTATTTAGTGACCGAAGTTGCAACAGCAGTGAAAAAAGTGACTTATGACTGTTTTTCACACTTTACGGCGGTTGCAGCATCCCCGTGGTCATGTGATCGCCATTTGCAACCCTCCCAGCCAGTGTCGACCCTGAAGCTGAGCTGACCGAGGCCATTTTGAGGCTTCAGTGTTGCCACACTGGAGCTGAGGGATGAGGGGGGGGGGATAGAGATAGAGGGGTTTCGTAGTCAGAACAAAATGCTTTCTCTTAGGAACCAAGGACATTCCCACAGGTGACAACCAGACAGGACCTTGATTGGACCATGTGACTGACTGTTTGGAAAAAGGGAGAAACTTTTAATTAGGTGAAAATGGCGGGAATATTCAAAGTCGGTTTTCACCAGCTTATGCCAATATGATATGTCCAATAAACCAATTCTCTGAGGAACCTACTTGCCTCAGAGCACTGTTTATTATGGATGTATTACTTGGAACCCTGACAGCCAGCTTCCAAGAAGCGACATCAATGAGGGAAGTCAGATTCACTTTACATCTATAGCAACTCATTTAATGGTTGTGGCCCAAAAAGGTCATAAAATGGGGCAAAACTCACTTAACGACTGCCTCATTTGGCAACAGAAGTTGTGGGCTCGGTGGTCGAATGGCGAGGACCAATTGCAGTAAATCATGGGGTTTTTTTAAAAAAAAAAAGATTACAGGTAGTCCTCGAGTAATGACCACAACTGAACCCAAAATTGATGTTGCTAAGGGAAACATTTGTTAAGTGAGTTTGCCCCCATTGTATGACTTTTCTTGCCACGGTGGTTAAGCGAGTCATTGCATTTGTTAAATTAGTAGCATGGTTGTTAACTGAATCTGGCTTCCCCGTTGACCTTGCTGGTCAGAAGGTAGCAAAAAGGGGATCACATGACCCTGGGACACAGCAACGGTCGTAAATATGAAGCAGTTGCCAAGCATCTGAATGTTGATCGTCTGACCATGGGGATGCTGCAATGGTTTTAAATGTGAAAGCCGGTCATGAGTCTCTTTTTTTTCCAGTGCCGTTGTAACACTGAATGGTGTTGTAAGTTGAGGACTACCTGTACTAAAACGAATGCAAATGAACTGTCTTTCAAATCCCCCTTCCCCCCCCCCCATTCCCTCTAGGTCCTTGGCGTGCTGAGCCAAGATAATACCATGAGATTTATCAACGTCGGTACGTGCAAGCTGCTGTTCGACCTTGGCAGTCACGAAGAGGGCATCAGCATGGCCACCGTGAGCCCTTCTGGAAGATACATTGCAGCTGTGATGGAGAACGGCAGCCTTAGCATTTACAGTGTCCAGGCTCTGACCCAAGAGATCAACAAGGTTAGACTTGGAGGAAACCCCCAAACTCCTCATCTTTCCTTTAGGTGTTTGATCTGGGCACCGGCTGCTCAGGAGCGACATTCCAGTGAAAATTATCAATGCATGTTATTCCTCAATTCCCGTGCCTCTTTCTCAATTTTTTTTAAAAAAGGTTGAAACCATCAGCAAAAGGAGATTTTGCATCCAGTACTCGACCATCATCAGTGTGGCATGATTAATGAAACAAACAAAATGTTTAAAAAATGTATGTAGATGCTTACCGAGCACATCTAAATAGTATATTCAAGTAGCCAAAGTACCTTTACCATCCCCAAGGCATGTCACAACTTTTGAGAACCCCTAATGTTTGGAAATGGAAATTTGAAAAATTTGACACGACCTAGATAAGGAGAGATGTGCACAATGCATGCACCTTTAAACCCAGGCTAAAAAAATACAAGTCCTATGTTGATATCATACACTATGTCTGAATATATAAATCATACCACAGCTGAATGTGAATGCCTGTTCAGTGCTGCCTGCTAATATAATGGCTGGTCTCAGGCATGAAAGTCCAGATTCATACGTGAAAATACAATTAAACTGATTTATTGCTAAAAAAAACCCCTATGCATAGGAATCTTTTCAATTAATAATTAGCACTGCTTGGAGTTAGAGAAAAGTCAGCGGAATTCCAGAAGGGTTGGACTTAGTTCGCTTGTGGCTACTTAGGGATTCTAGGCTGATCCCTCTTTTAACTCCGCCCCATTTCTGCCACTCCTCCTATTACTACTACAACATCTGGACTCCCACTACTTGGTTAACTACAAACAGTCAAACTTCATTTTAGTCTAGTTCAGTATTTCTCAACCTTGGCAACTTTCAGATGCGTGGACCCAACTCCCAGAATTTCCCAGTCAGCCTTGCTGGGAGTTGAAAGTGGCCACAATTGAGAAACACTGATCTACAGGTAGTCCTCGATAAAATCACAGTGGGGACCAAAATTTCTGTTGCTAAGCAAGACGTTTGTTAAATGAGTCGCAACCATTTTCAATGACCTTCTTTGCCATGGTTGTGAAGCAAGTCACTACAGCTGTTAAGTGAATCACGCAGTAGTTAACTGAACCTGTCTTCCCCCGTTGATTGCTTGTTGGTAACCTACTGGAAAGGCCGCAAATGATGATCACTGCAACCTTGACAAACACCTGCCAGTTGCCAATGCCCAAATTTTGATGATATGATTGGGGAAGTTTCAATAATCGTGAAGTATCAGGACTTTTTCCAGTGCTCTTTGTAACTTCAAACGGTTGCTAAACCAACGACTGTAAGTCGAGGATTACCTGTAGTTCAGGAATCTCCAAACTTGGCAACTTGAAGACTTGTGGACTTCAATTCCCAGAATTCCCTAGCCAGCATGGCTAGCTGAGGGAACTCTAGGAGTTGAAGTCCACAAGTCTTCAAGTTGTCAAGTTTGGAGGCCCCTGCTGTAGTTGCATGTGCAAAGCCAGCTGCAATTGTACACTTGCAAGACGCTCAAGTTTCCCAGCTCTGTGTTTGCAAATTATCTTTTCTGCTCATGATTTTTTTTTAAAAAAAAAAAAGTTTTCTTAATGGGGCAGAATTTAGAGGGAATAACTGACTCCTAGAATGAAGTGAGGTTTAAGTTTCAGTTCTGCAACGTATGAAGTTTGCTTTGTGTTTGGACAGGATTGTGTTTTTCTGATTAAGAATAGATTCTCTCATCCCCGAATCCTTCTGTGCATCTTTTAGTCCCAACAAGGGAGGATTTTTAGTAGATAGCCTGAAATCTTGGCCTTTTCAGCCTCCCCCGCCGCTGTTTAAAGTGATCGAAGACTCTAAGAGCAAGTTGGAGGCCAACAAACTTACCATGAGAGTCACATCCAGAACCTCAGAGAGGCCGTGGAAAGCCAAAAAAGGCAAAATCCAATCCAAGGTGCTGAAGCCTCCGCTCGACGTGTCGTATGAGGACAAGGAGGTAAGAGCTGCCTCTGGACTGAACCCCAAACTCAGTGGCGGAGGTAGAAAAGGCAAACCTGATTGCTGCCATTTAAGAATTTCTTTTCCATAAATGTAGAAATGCTTTCCCCTCTTCTCCCCCACCTCCCCATTACAGCCAACTGGGAATAGAATTAAGAGAGAGATTCCAGTCGGATGCTTGTTCATAGGTGTGAGTGGAAGGGATCCTCAAGGTCATCTAGTCCAAACCCCGGGTTCAGTGCAGGGATTCACAACCCTTGCACTGACATTTTTTCATGCCATGAAGTTGTGAGTTAAAAGATTTTCCCGAGCCACCGACCCCCAAAATGGCCGCCACAGTGTTTTCTTATGGGAGATCACTCCCTCTGTTTCTGGCTTTCCACTGTACCTCAACAAAATTGCTATGGATATCCCTGATCTCATTCAAGCGAACTGAAAGTGGGGTCGGGAACAATATTAATTTTTCTCTCTCTCTCTGTATGGAACCCAAATTCTGAATTCCACCATTCCAGCAGATGGCTGTCCAGCATCTGAAAATCTCCAGGAATATAATCCTGAGTGTCTGAAGTTAAGCTAGGTCACAAACTCTGTGATCCCTTATGAGAGAGGTTGAGCAGCCGAGGATCACAAGTTTTTGAAGTGGGGGGAAGGAGAATACAGCGGAAAGGAACAGAACAAAAGCTGAAGGGCCCAAGAAAGACGTGTTTATTTTATTTTGGTGCTATTATTTTATTTTATTTTGGTATGAGCACATAAAGGAGAAATGTGCATGTAGGCATACTTCCACCAGCATTTCCTTGCAGGCGTTTCATTACCAAACTAGGGAACATCATCAGTGCTCGCTGGTGGAAGTATTTCCACATGCAAATTTCTCCTATTTGTGAGCTTTCTGAAATGTTTCACACCCATACGTGGTACCGATAAAAGAGAATGTTCCTAGCTCAGGGTTGAACTGTGGGGTCCTCGGTTCTCTCTGAGCTTGATGGTTTCCTTGCAGACCTTTTATTACCAAACCAGATAACAGCATCAGTGGTAGCCACAGAGGATGTTAATTTGACATAAAGGAAAAGCCGAGATAGTTTCTTCAAATTGCCACATTCAGAATGGAGGGAAGATTCTTGGGGAGAACTGCAGCCCGCACAAGGAAGAAATAACCCTCTCACTCCTGTTGCAGAATGAGTTGCCGGAGGGGCTGAATCAGAAGCGTCTCCAAGCTTTGCTGAAAGGGTTTGGAGAGTATCCAGCAAAATACAGGTCTGTGGAGTCTTGCGTGCTGAGCCCGTTTGTTGTTTTTTTTGCATTCTAAACACGTAGCCAAAGTTGGCCTTGCCCTGCTCATTTGCTTTACGGTTGCAGGATGTTTATTTGGCGCTCCTTGCTTCGCCTCCCAGAAAATCACTTGGCTTTTAACAGCCTGTTGGATAAAGGGACCCATTCGGCCTTCGCACACCTTCAGAATGAATACCCAATTAAAAGCAGGAAGCTCTTGAGAGTCTTACAAAGGTAAGAGTCGGGTTATTTTATGGCAGAGATGTGGGGTGGATTTGCTTTGTACAGACAGCCCTTGATTTACAATTTGTAATTTGAGCCCACGATTTCAGTCGTAAATTGTGACAGTTGTAAAGTCATTACATGACCTTGCCTGATTTTATGACCTTTTTTTTTAATGCAACCCCATTGTTTGCTACAGAGCATTTTTTTGCTAAAAACTGGAAGTAAACTGCAATTTCCGGGAAAAATGTAAATACAGGTAGCCCTCAATGTACGACCATAATTGAGCCCAAAATGTATGTTGTTGAGTGAGATATTTGTTAAGGGAGCTTTGCCCCATTTTACGACCTTTCTAGCCAGTTATTAAGTGAATTGTTGCAGTTGTTAAGTTAGTAACGCTGTTGTTAAGTGAATCTGGTTTTCCCATTGACTTTTCCTGTTCAGGACAATGCAACTGTCATACATATGAACCAGTTGCCAAGCATCCAAATTTTGATCACGTGACCAGGGGGATGCTGAAACGGTCGTAAGAGTGAAAAATGGTCATAAGTCACTCTCTTCAGTGCCATTGTAACTCTGAATGGTCACTGAACGAACTGTTGTAAGTCGAGGACTATCTGTAATAGGTGCTGGAAACAGCGGTAAATGTAAATGCAGGCCAGAAGCCAAGCACCAAAAATGCAAACAGCATTGGAATTTAAAATCCGACTCCTGATTTCCATTTTTGGGGTCCGTCATAACTTTGAATGGTTGCTAAGAGACTGGTCATAAGTCAGTGTCTGCCTGGAGGTAGGTTAGTTGAGCGCCTTTTCCTTATTCCTTTGCCGGAGACCTAAATGATTTCAAGGTTGTTTCAGTAACAGGGGAGGAAAGAGAAGCCTGCAGGCAAAATTCTGGGAGCTGAAGTCCACGTTCTTAAAGTTGCCAAAGTTAAGAAACACTGATCTAGGATACGGTTAACCTTAATTGTGATTAGATAAACCTTCATCATCATCATCTTCATTTAACACCCCCATAATCCCTTGCAAGGTGGAGCCTGTGCAACTGAATGGAGCTAACAGAGTGTTTTAATGGCCCTTGCTGTCACCAATGCGGAGTTTTGTTCAGCAGATATATTCTCAGAGTGCCCAGAGAGAGAAATATCTGCCTCTACCTACGATCGAACTCACAGCCTCCTGATTGTGATTGTGATTAGATGAACCTTAATAGGTGGAACTATTTCTGTTATTCAATAGGTTCTTTTAGAAGAATTTCCCAACCAAGTCACCTTTCGGAAGTGTGGACTTCAACTCTCAGAATTCCCCAGCTGTTTTAGAAGGATGTGGGTTGTTTTTTTTTATTGTGCAAGATTCTTGCCTACTTTTTCTACACAGCTCCTTCTCTTTGTCCTCAGGACTCTTTCTGGCCTGGCTCACTGGTCCACCATCTTTGGCGAGATGCCTTACATTCCTTTGCTGGTTTTCCCCTTCGTCAAACTCTTCCAGAACAATCAGCTCATCTGCTTCGAGGTGGTGGCTACCGTAATAAGTAAGGAAGGATTTTTGACGGAAAAGTCAACAAACAGGCCATCTGGCAGAGTTTTAATACTGCCAGTTGGACATGGGAGTTCGGTTCTGTGTGGAGAGCTGTGAGTGTCCACCACGGGCTAGGTGGAAAGATTGACATTGAGTACAGCTAGTCCTTATAATCTTATAACCACAATTCGGGCCAAAATTTCCATTCCTAAGCACAACCGTTGTTCAGTGAATTTTGCTCTGTTTTACAATCTTTCTTGCCACAGCTGTTAAGTGAATCACTGCAGTTGCTCAGTTGGGAACATGGTTGTTAAGTGAATCCGGCCTCCCCATTGATTTTAGCAATAGCACTTAGACTTATATACCGCATCACAGTGCTTTACAGCCCTAAGTGGTTTACAGAGTCAGCCTCTTGCCCCCAACAAGCTGAGTCCTCGTTTTATCATCCTCGGAAGGATGGAAGGCTGAGTCAGCCTTGAGCCTGGTGAGATTCGAACTGCCAGATTTCAGGCAGGCAGCAGAAGTAGCCTGCAGTACTGCATTGACACTGCAACCGTCATAAATATGGGTCAATTGCCAAGGGCCTGAATTTTGACCATGGGGATGCTGTAAGCAGTCGTAACAGGAAAACCAGCCGTTGGTTACTTTTTTCAGTGCCATTGTAAGATTGAACGGTCACTAAACGAATGGTCGTAATTCGAGGACTACCTGTATTCCCCCCAAAAATAACGGCTGACTAAAACTCTGGAGCAATCCCGTTTCCCTTCAGAGCCTCTGAGAATCTTGGGAATGTGGAGGAATCAGAACTCCCAACTTGCCAGTTGAGGCTCCAGCCTCCGTTTTTGCCAAGGAAAAACAGTGCAAGTGGCAAAGGAATCCAGAGGACCCCTTCATTTCCTCATATTTGTGCCTTCCAGATGTGTTGGACCGCAGTTCTCATCCCCCTCTGATGGCACTGTTGGTGCTGAGGAAAGAAGGGCTACTCAGAGGTCATGCATTTGCCGTTGTGAGAGAAACAATTCTTTGCTTTGCCTTCTTGTAACACTGTATTGAAACACAGCCAATAACCTCTGAGATTTATGTTTTGCTTTTCAGTCAATTGGTGTCAGCACTGGTTTGAATTTTTCCCAAACCCTCCCATCAATGTCCTCAGCATGGTGGAAAACATCCTGGCACATCATGACAAAGAGCTTCTTCACCATTTGATGAAGTACAATATAACCTCCCAGGTAAAAATAAAAAGAAAGAAAAAAGAAAGTGCTTCCTACATTGAGATGAGCCATAAACCATGGTTTGCGAGCAACTGGGTTTTTTTTGGTCTGGCAAAGCGAATGTGGAATCAAACAAACCAGATTGTGGCTGAAGAAAGATGTGGGAAGACAGTCTGTTGTTGTGTCGAGCACTGTTTCTCAACCTGGGCAACTTTAAGAGGTGTGGACTTCAACTCCCAGAATTCCCCAACCAGCTATGCTGGAATTCTGGGAATTGTAGTCCATACTTTGTAAAGTTGCTGAGGTTGGGAAACACCAGTGTAAGGCACTATGGTGTCAAAAACTCTGAAAATTTAACACTGTCTTCTTTAATATGAGAATGTAAATTCAAGGTGGACCTCCCATACACTCAAGTAAACATTTATCTTGCAGTCACCACACTACCCCAAGAGAGTTTGGCCCCCATATTTTCAGCTTGTACTTTGTGAACTTGGGGTATGAGCATTCAAAGCGGTACCTTACATTTTTTTCTGTAAATTAGGTTATGTCTACTTGAGGTTTATGGTACATTTTTTTTCTTCATTTCTTGCCTTCAGTCTGGCAGTTATAGTAGGAAACAATCATGCAGAAGAGAAAATCAAAAATCATAGAAGGCTCCATGATTTCAGATTCGTAGCCCTGATTTTACAACCGAAGATTACAATCTTCAATAGCAATAGCATTTAGGCTTATGTACCACCCCATACAGCAATCTCTGGGTGATTTACAATGTCGAAGAATGATTTGCATATTTCCCCCAACAATCTGGGTCCTCAGACTTTTACTGACCTCGGAAGGATGGAAAGCTGAGTCAACCTTGAGTCGATCAGGATCGAACTCCAGGCTGTGGGGCAGAGTTTGCCTGCAATGTTGCACTTTAACCACCGTACCACCAGGGCTTCCACCAATCTGCTAGGCCGTAATTCTGTACATAACAAAATGGCCTTTTAAAACTGGTGTCCTCTAAATCTCTCAGATTACAGTTCCTGTCACGCCAAGTTGTTCCTAGACAAAGGATATGGTCCTGGGACAACTGGAACCTGAATTTTCCAAGATGTAATAAACTCCCCCCCCTCCCCCCCCTGGACATTTTGTGCTTGAGCTGAACCCCAGTGCAAGAGATACAACAACTGTAACTGATCTCTCTGCCTGTAACCGCAGAGCTATGCCTGGCCCCTTCTGGAAACCATGTTCTCTGAAGTGCTGACAAGGGAAGAATGGCTGAAAATGTTTGATAATATCTTCTCCAACCACCCCTCCTACTTGCTGATGGTGGTGGCTGCCTACCTTATCTGCTCCAGGGCTCCGTTGCTTCATTGCAATCAGAAGGAAGACTTTGAGGTAAGCCCCTTGCTGTATGTATGTATGTATGTATGTACTTACTTATGTACTTACTTGTATGCCACCTTTATTATTTTTACAAATAACTCAAGGCAGCAAATATATCCAACACACCTTCCTCCTGATCTTTTCCCCACAGCAACAAGCCCTGTGAGGTAGGTTGAGCTGAGAGAGAGAGAGAGAGAGAGAGAGACCCTGGCTGTCATTCGTGGCCTCCCACTTTTTAGCCTGGTGTCTTAACAATTTGACCAAGCAGTATGTTCCAAGGGTGAGCAGCTCTGATCTATGAGTCCTAGTCCAAAGTTCCCCAACCTTTCTGGCTTTGCGAACTGGTGGGGGAAGGGTAGAAAAGGGGACAGTTCCACGCGAGGGCCAGCAAGCTGACACGCGCAGCTCAATTTGCGCGCGCGGCGGACACATGCTTGCTTGCTGCTTGTGCACGTAGGGATGCATGCACACTTGTTCATTTACCACTTCCATTGCCCACTTCCAAACAGCTTACGGCCCAGTAGTGGGCCACAGCCTGCGGGTTGGGGAACCTCTTTTCCTAGTCCAGGCTAGGAAAAGAGGAAACCATGAGTTCAAGTCCCACCTTAATCATGAAAGCCAGCTGGGTAACCTTAGGTCTCTCTCTCTCTCTCTCTCTCTCTCTCTCTCTCTCTCTCTCTCTCTCTCTCTCTCTCTCTCTCTCTCTCTC
>JANHFL010001655.1:171208-199287 GCA_032468155.1 Oxyrhabdium leporinum | reverse complement strand
CTGCCCTTGGTTCCCCCCCCCCCCCCCCCGCCTATCCTTATATACTGAATTTCTCAGATTATAAGAGTGGTTTCGGAGGGAAATTTGGTGTTCAAACCGAAAGGCAGGACCCATCAGCTGTGGGCTTTGACTACAAGGAGAAACTAGCGAAGCACGAATCCCAACAAGGCAGAGTTTCCACTTTTAACTCTTATCCAGTACCGTCATTTCTAACCCAGACCTAAGCTGCTCATTGCAAAGCCCTATACAATGCATGGCAACTTTAATTTCTTCTTCCTTTGCATATACATCAGGGAAATCACTAAATGACTTTCAGTTACTTGAATAATCCTGTATGTCCTGAATGACAGCGCATCATCCCATCTAATTGTGCTGCTTGGTGTACATTCCAGCAAAATTTGGGGGTGCTCAACACCGTGTATATTTTTAATCACAGCACTTCCTTCCTTCCCATAACCTGGCCAGTAAATCCTTTGGCCCCTATATCTTCAGCACACAAGTCCAGATTTCTTTACTAATTACAAAAAATCATTATAAAAATGGTTTCGAAATGAAAATACAAAATTCCTTTCCCAAGATTAGTACTGAAGTTGATATAGCTATATATTACATGATAATGATTACAGAATGATTTTAACTTTTTCCATTAGAAATATACCCGAGCTGGCAGCTAGATAAGAACTTTCTATTTGAGTAATATCTTGCTTCATGCAATGTATTCGTTAACATGAGCGTATCTGGAATTATTATATCATTAACATTTTGGGTAAATAAACTTAATTCCAGTTTTTCATGTTTCTCTCACAAAAGTGTGTATCTGTAATATATATGTGCATTGCGTCTGTTTGTAAAATAAGTCAAAGTAAGCAGGAGATTTAAAAAAAAACACGTTTGATACCTGATTCATCCTTGTGATTTTTACTACTGTATGTCCAGCACAAACATCTTTGTCCAGCATTTCAATGTATTCTTGGAAATCTTATATGGCCATTATTTTTAAATGCTTAAGACATTCACAGTACTTGTTCTTTTTAAGTAAACAGCACGTAATGCCTTGAAATAGTGGCCTTCACGAAGAGGCAGAATGTCTGACTTCAGTCTCTCCTCTAATAATATGACGATTGCTCAAGGCTGCACTGCGGATGTGGCCGGAGGCAGGTGTCTTGAGGCACCTCTTTCTTTTCTTGGATCTTATTTCATGTTAGCCAATGGATGTGGAAGCATGCTGTAGCCTGTTGTCACTTGCATACCTGCCAATGCTTTGGGGCCCTCAGAATATATACTCTTCCTTTTGCATCTACTTATTTTGTATTTTGGCTTGGCTGCAATCACCGGGTACTTTGTGCATGAACATCCTTTTGGTAGCCATTGAGAGAGAAGCATTTACAATAAATCGTTTTTGTTCTGTTTTTAGATTATTCTAAAGGATTTGGTGGAAAGTATGGTGTCCAGAAAGATCGGATGGACAAGGTATTAAATTAAATGAGATATGGGGTTAGAATTAGGGCCAGCTCCTCTCTACTGTTCAATAAATCATGCAGGGTTTTTTTAAAGTTCCTGTGTTGAAAACTGGGGGAAAAAAGTCATGGTTGCTTTAATGAACCAACTTACTATAGCAGTCTATATTTAATTCAGACCACAAAGCAGCAAACCTTTTACGTACATTTGCAAGAATGAAAAAAGATGGGCTGCTTTAATGGGTAGAATTCATGCAAACCAGAGCAATTTCCTGCTTCTCAATAAAGCAGCCCAAAGTTGCTCTGGTTTTGCATGAATTCTGAACCCTTGCACGTAATTTTTGAAATGTGCATTGCTGTTTTATACAGATTATTAAGATTTTAGCTTTATAACAAGTCTAGACAGCTTAGTGCAAGCGTGAAAAGAAAAGAAACAATTGGCTAGCAGGAATCATAGAATAACAAAGTTGGAATCAGCCTAGAACTAAGGAGAAATTTCCTAACAGTGAGAACAAGTAACCAGTGGAACAGCTTGCCTTTAGAAGTTGTGGGTGGTCCATTACTGGAGGCTATTAAGAAGAGACTGGATAGCCACTAGTCTGGAATGGTGTAGGGTCTCCTGGAGCAGGGGTTTGGATTAGAAAATCTCCAAGGTCCCTTCCAACTCTGTTGTTGTTGTTTTGTGTGTGTGTGTGTGTGTATGTATATGTTTATACAGTATGTACATATTACAGTTTTAGTGCAGCTTTCCCAGTTAAGAGGAAGATTGAAATTGAAAAATCTTTCTGTCTTATATAAATTCATTTCAGAATGTCTGAAAAGAACTTCTGCATCTGAGTTACCTGTGACGTAGAAATAAATGTTGTGGTTTATCTAAGGAATTTATTTTAGTTCCTTTATGTCAGTGTTTCTTACCCTTGGTAACTTTAAGATGTGTGAACTTCAAATTCTAAAACTCTTCCAACCAGCAAGTAAGTTGGAGTTCCCTACGTCTTAAAGTTGCCAATGTTGAGGAACACTGCTTTATATGAATTGGGTTCCATTTCCTTGTATTGATAGAATGCATCATCTTTCGAAGATATTGAGAAATTGTCTTCAACATACCAGAAGACCAAACCAGTAGAAGCTGGTAAGATCTCCCCTATAATGCTTTTTTTAAAATTATATAGTTGAGTTTCCTTTAACATCTGAAAAATCTCAGGGCTCTCATTATATCAGCAAAGAGCTGCTAGCAAGTCTTGAAATGTTTAGCTTTTAAAGTGTGGGTGAAAAAAACAAAAGTCAAGCAGCATCTAATATAATTGTTTTCTGCCTGCAATTCCTAGAGAGCAGGCCTATTATTTAAACCGCTTGTGTCAACCTATCTTTACTCGTATATTTGGAGCTACCTTTCATTTCCTAATTTAAATCAGTAACTGGACCGACCACCTGTGAACCTTTTTGGGGGGGTCATCATTTCAGAGGTACTTCCTTATCTAAACAAAGAAACAAAATGACCATGGGCAAAAAATCAGTGGGGTGGGAGTGACTGACTTCCTGTTTGGCTTCCCCATTGAATTTCCTTGTGAGAATCTGATAATAAGCATCAGAAATCTCCCTCCTCTCCCCTCCCCTTCCCACCAGGCAGGGGAGGGAAGTGAGAGATTGGACAAGTGGCCAGGAAGCTGTCATTGAAAATGAGGATCATGTGACTGCAAAAGCGTAGTGGCTCTGAAGCAGCCACAACTTTTCCAAATTTGAGAATAATGGATCCCGGCAGTCTGCAAGATAGCCTCTTTGGAGGTACCTTTGTTGACAAAGTTTCACCTAATTGAAGGTTGCAAGGTATCAAACAGACACAGTATATAGACACGGTACATAGTAATATATAGATGGATTCAGTTTAAGCTTTCAGCTGATGCATGTTTTGTGGCAGATGTTTCTATTAGGAAGTTGAATGAGTTACTCTCCTTAGCACCTTATGATCTTTTATAAAACAAATATTTTGTGGTCTGACAAGCACTAAATAATTAGTCTGGATTTTGAGAGCAAATGATTGGGAATTGTTTCTGAAGATTTGTGGGGGGGAAAATTGGCTTATCGGATAATCGTTTTCATATTGTGAACCATTACAGCAAATGCCAAAACGAGCAACATCAGAGCTAACTTTGAAAATCTAGCTAAGGATAAAGAACAAGAAGACAGAAGAAAGGCGGAAATTGAAAGAGCTCAAAGGATGGCCAAGGACAAGGAGGAACAAGAAGAGGCTAGGAGGGCACTCGAAGTTGGTGAAATTCATTCTTTTGTCTTTCTACCATCCCTTCCGCCCTTCCCATCTCCTCCTGACCTTGGTTGCACCATTGCAAGTATAAATTCTGAGAGAGAGTAAAATCAAGATCAGTATGTATGTGTGTGGTATGTGTCAGCTTTCTTTAAAAGCTCCCTTATGTAATTAAGTAAAGTAGTAATTATTCTAGAAATCTTAAATTATGGATTGTAGAAGAGTTACGAGAATACAGGTAGTCCTTGACTTAGAACTATTTGTTTAGTGACTGTTTGAAGTTATAGCGGCACTGAAAAAAGTGATTTACTATCAGTTTTCACATCTACAATCATTGCAGCATCCCCATTGTCACGTGATAAAATTCATGTGCTCAGCAACTGGCATGTATTTATGACAGTTGCATTGTCTCAGAGTCATGTGATCACCATTTGTAATCTTCCCAGCTGGCTTCTGACAAGCAAAGTCAATGTGGGAAACCAGATTTGCTTAATAACAGCATGATTCACTTAACTGTAGTAATTCACTTAACAGCTGTTGTAAAAAAGTTGTAAAATGGGGCAAAGCTCACTTAACAGCTGCCTTGCTTAGCAATAAAAATGGGCTCAATTGTGGTTGTAAGTCAAGGATTACCTGTAGTTGTTTTCTAAGAATCCACACAACTTGACACCTGTTGTAGTATAAATCATATAAACTATAAGGAATTGTCACTCTGTGCAGATGCGTGATAAATAAAAGACCAGCAATATCTGGAGAGCCACAACTGGTATCACAGACCAATGGTCTGCTTTCCAAATATGACATTCAGGGTAAATTCAGAGATGCTGTTTCATGTTAGATAAATTAATACTTGTTTTTGCTTGAATCTTGCGTAAATGCTATAATAGCCCTTGGTTAAATTCCACTTTATTATGAAGGAGAATTTTACAGTAACTTCTTGAAAAGAGGGGAGCCTTTGCTGTACAAGCAGTAGATCTGTTCTCGTTCAACAAATGTCTGCCTTCAACATCGACCTTCCTATTATGAACAAAGAAAAGCAGTTGTACTGCCTATGTTGATAGCCTGATCTGTCTTGAAGGCAGATCTGTAGCCTGTGTGAAAGACATTCATATCCTTAAGACTATAGCTCTAGGGCAGGGGTCCCCAACTCCTGGGATGGACCGGCACTGGGCCGTGGCATTCCAGAAATCTGGCAGTGCAAAAATGTGAAGCCCCATCCGTGGGATGCAGGCAGCATGCGAAACCAACATCCCCTCGGATCTGCAGAAAAACCTTTCTCCGGTACCGGTCCCTGATACCCAAAGGTTGGGGGTCACTGCTCTAGTGGCAATTATTTATTTTATGTATTGATTATTTATTTATTTATTTGAATCCTGCCTTTGTTATTTTTATAAATGAGGCTGCAAATGTGTCCAGCACACCTTTCCCCCTATTTTCCCCACAACCACCATGTGAGGTGGACTGAGCGAGAACGAGTGGCTGGCCCAAAGTCACCCCAGCTGGCTTTCATGCCTACAGAGAGACTCAAACGCATGGTCTCTGGTTTCTAGCCTGGTATCTTAACCATTAGACCAGACTGGCTATTTTATGTAATATTACATTCATTATATTTTTGTCATTAATATATATACTAGTATACTATATATAGGATCTTTAGCCAGGACTTTTATATTATTGTACTCCTGTTGAATTCTGCTAAACTGTTTACCTCAACAAGTGTCATAAGACTAGACTTCACAGATAAATTTAAAGAGAAAGGTAGAGGAAGTATTAGCCACATTCCAGTAAATATATGGTTACCTTTGATATTTGACTTGCATGCCTGATAAAGTTCTGAGGTAGATTTACCATAAAATATGCAGAGTCTGCTAAAAAAGATATAGTAAAATTGTTGAAGGGAGATAAATGCGATCTTCTCTATAGTAATTTTAGTTCTTGAAAAATAGCATAGCTTTGTCCTTTCCCAAAATTGACACTTTTGTTTATTTACTTGCTGAACTGCAGGAAAAAAGTCATTTCTTTCAAAAGAAAGAAATAGAAAATCAACCCGGTAGCTCTATGTATGGTTTTAATTAAGAAATATTTTAGGTTATTGCTTCTCAATGGCTACCTTTTTATAATGCATTTAAGACATTAAAGGCATCCTAAAGATAATCTGGGGGAAATTGCAGGCAGCCTTTCCCAGCATGGGCTGTCTTGCACCTCCCACAGTGTCTCTTTTGAGACACTAATGTAAAAAGAAATTCCCTGTCTGCTGTATAATACATGTGCTGTGTGTAATACAATGCATAAGTACTCTAATGGCTTAATTTACCCCACACAATCCCTGATAAAGATAGAAAATAATAAACTTCAACTCTGAGGTCAACAAGGCAGGAGGAAGATTTATAGACTTGATTCATAAAATGTTTATATGAGTTTATATGTTGTGTTTATAGTCGGCCTTTCCATCCAAGAGGTTGGGTCCATGGGCAGTTTATCAGTACTTAAGTATGTGGTATTCCATGGACACGTGTTAAAATACAGGTATCCTTGACTTATGACCACAACAGACTGGAGTTTCAATTGCTAATGGTCCTTTATCAAGTGACCAGACCTGATTTTACTACAATTTTTACCACATTCATTAAGTGAATCATTGCTGTTAAGTAACTGATATGGTCATTAAGTGAATCACATGGTCATTGCGCAAATTCAGCTTCCCCAATTGACTTTGCTTGTCAGAAGCCAGCTGGGAAGGTGGCAAATCACAATCACAGCGCAAGATGCGCAGCTCTTGTAAATGCAAGCCAGTTGCCAAGCTGAATTGCAGCCCCATGGGTGTTGCAGTGGTTGTAACTTCGAGGCCATCATAACATTGAATCATCATTTAAGAAACGATTGTAAGTCCAGGATTACTTGCATGAGCTTGAAGTTTGACTTTTGGTTCCCAGCAAAGCAACACAACATCCTTCTCTTTCAGAAGAAGGAATAAAAAAGAAGGAGGTACTCCCAATGCAATTATATGTTATGAATCCTCAGAGAAAGGCTGTGATGGAGGAAGAAACGCGGGAGCCATCTCATTCCAAGTGACAGAATTGGGATGGAAAACCCAATAATGGCATCTCATGAGCAACCTAGGCACTTATAAGAAGCCCTGATGACGTCATTGTACAAATAACATAAATTACAATTACCCTCTTCCCCTCATTCCCAACTTCATGATTATAGCTCTCAAGGTGGTATCCCTGCCTCAGTTATTTCTCCTCACCACTGTAGTCCTATCATGAAGAACTGAAAATCACTAGAATCAGTACCCTGGGTGATCATAATCCAAGGTAGTACTTCCTGCATATTGGTTACCTTCAGTTTTAGTCTTCTGCACCTTGAATGCGTATCCTCTAACTATGATTAAGTTGGACCATCTGCAGCCACATGGTTTTTCATAATCTCGACCTAAAAGAAATACGTTTTTGTGCATATTGATGTATGTTTAAACTACATAATAGTTTTTGTAAATCATGCCTTTTTTATTATTATTTTTGAAAAGGAAAAAGCCAAATCCAAGACACAGAATCCTCCTGAACCTCTAGCTCCACAACCAGTGGAAGAAAAAGTGCCATCAAATGTAATCTACGAGGTTGGTTTGGTTGTTTCAATGTCAAAGTCCTTTTTCCAATGCAGTTTTGTGTAGCATTTTGATGACATTCATTCCCTACTTGCAGTGAAATAATAAACAAAACAGATAAATCCATTTTAACAGGTTGCCCAGTATTGTGAGTTGGAAAAGCTATAATTGTTAGATTAATTTAACTATATAAACCAATCAAACATCTAGATTGGGCTTGACTACATAATAATATGGTAGAGAAGTCCATAATGTAGGTGGGATAAGGTGGGGCGACAACCTTTCCTGAGCCCTCTATGCTGCCAATGGGGTTGGGTGCTCCTGCACAAAATGCACAAGCTATATTTATTTATTTATTACACTATTGTATAGACTGCCCCTTTCTACGGACTCAAAAAGTATGTTTCAGAAAACGAGGCATAATTACTAACTAAATATCTGCTAGGCAGCCCAATAACATTTTCCCTTCAAACACTCTGCAGCCCAGCCCTGTTTTGAATGCCTAAAGATTGAAGGCAGACCCAGAGAAATCATGTTGTTGTTTCCCCCCAAATCTATTCACATAGGGTAGAGGCTCTCAGCACATTTTACTACATCTGAGAGGCCCAGTTGGAGACCCCATAAATTTCCCTAAAGGTTTTCTGATTGGACCTCCAAGATGTGTCCAAAATGGACAAACAGTAATTTTTAAAGTGACAGAAGGGGAAGAACTATGGAAAGCAGTCTCTGTGTTAAATTACTTTAAAGTTAATAAATGTTACATTCCAGATGAACTCAGATGTAGTTTTTTTTGCCCCAGCCTATCCAGCACTTTTGGGAATAGTGCATGGTGTCCTATTATTCTGGGGTTTTATTTTTGTTTTTTTTAATGTTCACAATCAAATATTTTCAAGAATGGTGAATTGCAAGGTGAAATATCAGCACAAGTGTAATGGTAGTTCACTTCAGCAGCAGCAGCAGCAGCAGCAGGGAACGTCTTGATAAATCTTCTTGATGTCTTGCGTAATGCTTTCTTTTATTTGTGTAGGATGCTGCTTCCTTCGAATCTGGTTATAAAAGTTCCAATGCAAGTCTTCCAAATGTACCCGAGCCAGAACAGGACAGCAAAGCTGAAGAATCTGACTATCAAGAAGCAGTTAGTCAGAGAGAGCCGGCCTATGAATCGGGGACTGTGTACGAAGAGGCTGCAGTAGGAAATCAGTTTCAAGCAGGTTAAACAACTTCTCTTTTCACTTCTGAATCTTTGGAAAACTCCATGGTGCTCTAGGATGTGATCACATGGCTCTGGCCAGCATAAGGAAAATTCAGCATGCTGCCTTAAACTGCTTGGAGGTTACGGGCAAGATAGAAATGTCAAGCAGCAAAATAGGCCGAAAATGAGAAAAAACTTATTTACTGTCAAATTTTTCACTTGGTTGCAGGGCTCGGTATAGGTCAGTGGTGGTGAACCTTTTCGGCACCGCGCGCCGGAAACTGGAAGAGCAGATCCCAGGCGCGGCACGCAGGAGCACTGGAAACCGGAGGCTCCGCCACCTGGTCTTCCAGTTTCTAACATGCACGTGCAAAGACCAGCTGGCTGGCGCGTGCATGCACGCCGGGGAGCTGTTCTTCCGGTTTCCAGAGCTCCCACAAGTGCGAAGACCAGGTGGTCAACCCGCATGTGTGTGCCAGAACCCAGAAGAGCAATGGGCGATGACTGGTGTGACCAGAGAGATGGCTCTGCATGCCACTTCTGGTATGCGTGCCATAGGTTCGCCATTGTAGGTATAGGTCAGGGGTCCGCAACTTAAACACTCAAAGAGTCACTTGGGCACATTTCCCAAGAAAACAAAGCACAGGGAACCACAAAACCTGGGCGGGCATTGCCAAGTCGACGTCACTCCCACCAAGTCACATGACCCCTCCCCCAGCCATGCCGACCTAGGTTTTGTGGCTCCCCGTGTTTTCTATGAGAAATAGGTATCTCTCTTTCTCTCTCTCTCCCTCTCATCTCTTTCTCCCTCTTTCATTTCTTTCTCATCTTTTTCTGTCTCCCTCTCTCTCATCTCTTTCTCATTTCTCTGTCTCTTTTTCTCTCTATCTCATCCCCCCCCCTCTCTCCTTCGCTCTCTCCCTTCCTGCCACAAGGACTCACTTTATCTGCTCTCTTTGTTTCTCTGTTTCTTTGCCTCTGAGGAAGGGAGATTTGGCTGAAAAATGCTTTTCATGCCGAGAATGGATGCTCCTGGGTGCTATAATATCACGCAGATTCAGGCACCCATCCTCTTGCGGAGTGTCAGGGACCCAGAAACTTTTATTCTCAGTGCAAAAAGTGTTTGCCAGTCTCCTGTTCCCCCACCCCACAACTATTTTCCACTTAACTACTTAATGAGAATTTCTTGTCCCACAGAGCTTGCATGCAAATGGGAGAGAGAGGGAGGAGGGGGGCTCTCCAAACTGTCTGTGTGTGTGTTTGTATGAGAGAGCAAGGGTGCAATCCCTGCTTTAGTTGGAGCATTTAAGCTGCTGGCAGTGGCGGCTGGGGAAGGGGGCAGGAGCCGTTTTTCTCCTTGTCCTGCCCACCAAAGCAGTGGCAGCCACCTAATGATTGCTCCCTCCCCAACCAGCCAGCCAGCACTGCCTGACCTGCTCCCTGCCTGGCCAGCCGGCGCAAAGCCTCGCTGTTCTTCTCCTCCTCCTCATCGTCCTCCCCACCCAAGCGGCAGCAGGCTCCACGGGACAGTGTCTCATTCCTGCCCTGGTGCAGTGAACTCTGGCGGGCTGGACGTGGGTATGAAGGGCCTGGCCCCGCAGTGCTTCCTCACTCAGTTGAAGGCTCCATTCAACCTCCAAACAGTAAGGCCAGCCCACATATGCGAGCAGTGCACCAGGGCCACAGATGGTGTTGGTTCCTGCACCCAGCTGATTCCGATTCCATGGCTGGCCTAACCCTAACTAACTCTAACCTGCCACACACCAAAGGAAAGCCAGCCGGGCTTCTCCTTCCCTCCTACCCTTCCCCCTGCTCCCTTCCTCCTACTTCAGGACAGAGGAGCGTGTGCTGGAAACGCGTGTTGGGGCGACGTCGGAGCGTGTCTTCTGACCCTCCGGCGCTCGCCTGCAGCTCTCAGTGCTCCTCTAGACCCTGACACCTCTGCTTCCCCCTCCCCCCCTCATGGCCCCAGCCATTGCTGCCTGGGTAAGGCACAGGAAAAGAAAGCGAGCAGAAACATAGCTCTCGCTGGGGCAAAAGAGCTGAGATCAGGGAAGGCACAGACAACAGAAAGCAGCGCGTTTCAAAGGCGACAGCTCACGTCTGAAGGTACCAAACAGAGTCCCATTGCGAGAGCCGGTCCACGTCTCTCCGCCATCCAACTCACCAATGGGGGCGCTTCTGCCAGGCCCTCTTTCATCCCTCTGCCATGACAGGGTGACGGAGCCGCAGCAGATGGCCTAAAGAGCCGCATGTGGCCCTGGAGCCGCAGGTTGCCGACCCCTGGTATAGGTGAATCAATGCTAGTTAAAAACACAAATAAGTATTTGAAAGGAAGCCTCTTCCAGGAGCATCGAACTTAACAAAGATTAAATTGTGAGGGTGCTGCTTAACTAGCAGTTCCCAATGGGTGCAGTAAAAATGCCAATATTATATTGATGACTCCTCAGCATTCAGTATAATTGTACCACTAAGGAAACCTTCATAAATGCCAGACCGTATACAAAGTAATGATTGAAAGTCCTGTAGTGAAACATATATATGTTTTTTTAGATGAAACTGCTTACGAATATGAAAATGACCTTGGAATAACAGCTATAGCCCTATATGATTATCAGGCTGGTAAGTAACACAATAGCTAGCTTTATAGTTCTAGTTCAGAACATATTTAGACTCTGATTTCAACAGAAATGTCTGTATTTCTTCATTGGGCTAGAGGTCCACATTCTTCCAAATAACCGTTTCTGGATTTTCTGGAAAAAAAATATTAATGGTAGCAGCAGCACTATTAATGGCAATGACTTTGGGATCTGCCGCATATATCACCCTGGGCTATTTACTAATTGGAACCAAAACAAGGTCGGTCTGATTGCTACGTTCATGTCCGTTCATCATGCTTTCATTAAGAGCTGCTTCTATAGAACTTTTCTATAGGTTATCCTCGACTTACAACTATTCATTAGCAACCACTCAAAGTTAAAACATCACTGGGAAAAGGGACTTGCAACCAGTCCTCGCTCTTACGACTGTTATAGCATCCCCATGGTCACATGATCCAAATTCGGGGATTTGGCAATGAATCTGATGATTGCAGTGTCTTAAGGGTCATTCGAGCATCATTTTGTGACCTTCCCAGCCAGCTTCTGACAAGCAAAGTCGGGGGTGGGGGGGAAGCAAGATTCGCCTAATAACCACACAATTCACTTAACTGCAGTGACTCATTTAACAATCATGTCAAAAAAGAAAAAATGGGTGTGTTTTAACAACGGCCTGGCTTAGCAACGGCAATTTTGGTCCCAATTGGTCATAGGTTGAGGATGACCTGTGTAGAATGAGGTACAGAGTGGGCTCTTCTAGAAGCTGCTATCTAGGTATAAAGTGTCCACCAGAGTTGATGTGTTAATTCAGCTCTGCCTGTGCATTATCTGCAGAGAAGGCTACTCTGAGTTAGAAGGATGGGCCACTGCTGCGAATTTTGAGCAAAAGCTATTCTCACTTTTCTGGCTTGTGTATTTTCTGCTGATCCTATCAGATCATCTGTGTTTTTTGTGCCAAAAGTACTTTTTAAACTATAACCTACCTGGAAGGAGGTGGTGATAAGCTTTGACTTTTGGGTGCTGGAAAAAAATATATAAGAATTTAAAGATGTTTCTGCTGTGTTTCTCAGCACCTGTGGTCTGTGAAACAGATACACACACACACACACACACATATATACACACACACACACACACACACACACACATATATACATACATATACACACACATATATATACACATATATACATACATATATATATACACATACATACATACACACATACATATATACATACATGCATACACACACACACATATATATACACATACATACATACACATATACATACATACATACATACATACATACATACATACATAACATGATTTCCCTTTTGAGCCAAGTCTGTGGAGCCTCTTGGTGTGGGTTGCTCTGTTTCCACGAGGCAGCGCCCACAGAAAGGGTCATAGCCAGTGACTACTCCCAAACTCTGGAATTCCTTCCTGATAGAGGCAAGGCTTGCTCGGTGGGACTTGTTCTCCTGTCCATAATCAAAAGACATACTTTTTTGATTCACAAAGATCTAGGCTACTACCCTGATCTCTTGCTAGATCAGTTTTCTGTCTGGTGGAGATGATTTCCTTTTATTCGGGCGTTTCTCTCTGGGTTTCAATTGTCGAGCTTTAAAATGAGTCTGTTCATGCCTTTGTTATTTGATGGTTCGTTCTACGATGGGAATTGAAACATACGCCGTGGGTATAAAAAAACAAAATCAGCTGACCTAAATCTGAGTTTTGAAGTCCTCCTGCTAAACCTTCTAACGTTTCTGTTTTTTTTCCCGCAGCTGGGGATGATGAGATTTCTTTTGATCCAGATGATATCATTACCAATATTGAAATGATAGATGACGGCTGGTGGAGAGGAGTCTGCAAAGGCAGATATGGGCTTTTCCCAGCTAATTATGTTGAGCTGAGACAATAGAAACAGGTTTACCATTTATGCCTTAATACCATGATCATTCATCTGACTTATTACACTACAAATCACGTGGGGCTTTTTTGTTTTGGTGCAGGAGAAGAGATTGAAAGGATCTATTCATACACCTTTTATATTTAAAATACTTCGCTGATGCTTTTATAAATGTTTATGGGTCCAGAAATCGCTAATATATTGTGACTCTATGTTGCCCTGCAGCCTGTTATCATACTTTTTAATGCATTTTGAAAAAGTTTTCTTGATTCCTTTGCCAAATTGGTGACGGTGATTTCCCCCCCCTAGAGTTTTTAGTTCTGACAGTAGTACATGTTTCATTTGTACTGTACAAATTATATCCAAGTGTTTTGTACTGAACATGGTCAATTTTCCAGCTCCTACCTGTCGTATCTAGGTCAAATTTCCACTTACTGGGAACATGGCAGGTATGGATAGAGGAAAATGCTTGGTGGCTTGCAGTTAGTGGCAAACATTCATGGGAAGTTATTCTATATTAATCTCAGAAAGGACCCAGCATAGAAGGCTATGCTTATTTTTCATTCATATTCTTGGAAAGTGCACAGTCCAGTCAAAAGCTCTGTTGTGCGACTTCAGTCGAACTTTTCCAGAAATTCCGATAAGGAACTGATGTAAGCCTCCCCTGGCTTTGCGATGTAAGTTTTGTTTATGCTGCTTTTCTCTCATGCACCTCGAACACTGTGAAATTTTTGGTCTTGGAGATTTAGAAGTCTTGATGATAAAACAGGCAGGACATGCAGCACTAATTCCAGTTTGTATCATTTGCAAAGAGGACAATGGGATCAGATGGCTTCTTCTATAGTAAATCTGTTTTTTTGGCTATATTTCATTAAAGGAATATTGCTCTTATTGAGTATGTTAAACCCTTGGAGGAAATTGTTATTTTTAAACAACGTAGAAGACTCATTTTACATATTCAGCTCTGACTGCCATAACACTCAAGCAAACTGTAAGGATCTCTCTGTCTTTTGCCAAGTGCAATGCTGAATTTCTTGCCATAACCTCTGTAAAATATATTGTTAATTGATTACTGATTTTAATCACATAAGCATCCCTACCAAAGACAGCAAATATGTGTCTTCAGTGTTTCTTGTTCATTTCTGTTTGGAAAGAGACATTCAGGGATAAATCGGTCAAGGAAAAAAATGAATGAAAAAAAGATTAGCAATTAAGTTCAATAAAATATTAAAAAATTTCTAATGAATGGTAACACGCAGTGTATCTAAGGAAATATGGAATGTAGAGAGAAATGATCTTGGATGAGATTGGCTACTTGGACAATCTCTAAGAAGAATGTATGTAATGTTTATTTTCTATTATCCCCCCGCCCCCCTCGGTTCCTTGCTTTCTCATTATTACATCGATAATAGTATGTTAAATGGGCATGGATTTTATATGCAGTTTTAGCTTATTCAGTTTGCATAGGACAGCAACTAGGATATATGATTCCTGTTTTTCTTTTCTTTTTTCTTTTTTAAATTAAATATTCAAATAAACTTTTGGAACCATTTTCCCAGGAGATTTTTTTGTTTAAACTATTCTAAGCCACAAACTGAATGTTAACTTATTGCCTTCTGCTGGGTCAAATGCCTTCTAGCTTCTTATCTTCAGTTACTGAAGCAGAGTCCCAGGGAGAAAAGCATGACAAGGATATTCTTGCCCTGGTTTTTAAATTATCTGTGACCGAAAGGAGCATCTTCTTGCACCAGTTATTCCAAGAGAGTAGTTGATTCAATAGTCCTGTGCATTGGGGACAAATACATCATAAAGTGGAAGCCAGCCCCGTCCCTCTTTTGTAATTGGTGGAACAGTCCCAAAGAGAGAAGCGGTGGAAATGTTTGTTGGAGGACCGGTGTCTTCAAAATTCTGGTTGTTTTAGTATGTTCTGAAAATAGTTTTTTGGATAGCAGAAGGGGAAAAATTATTCACTGAATGCAGGTAGTCTTTGTCTTACAACCACTTATTTAATGACTGTTCAAGGTTATAACAACACTGAAAAAAGTGGCTTACGACCAGTTTTCACTTATGACCGTTGCAGCATCCACAATCGCATGATCAGACTTCGAGTGCTTTGCAAGCAGCATGTATTTATGAGGGTTGCAACATCCTAGGGTCCTGGGAATGTCATCTGCAGCCTTTATAGCAACCTTCCTAGCAAGCAAAGTTAATGGTGAAAGCCAGATTTGCTTAACTGCATGATTTCAGTAGTACTTCACTTAACAACCATGGCAAAAAAGTTGTAAAATGGGACATGACTCACATAATAACTGCCTTGCTTAGCAACAGAAATTTTGGACTCAATTGCGGTATTACATCAAGGACTGTAGTTGTCTTTACACTAAAAAGCAAGCCAGTTGAATATGAAATAACACCCTGAATCATTGACAATGGGCAGCTATAGAAAACTGGCCCCTCATCAACAGGAATGCTGATTTACCACCAGCCTATCAAGTACTGAGAAGGTGAGGGCTGGGCACCACAAACAAAAAACTTAACAACTTAAAAGTCAGCCATCAACATCTAAAAAGTCACATACAACAGGCACTATAAATACCACACATAGAACAGCACACACTGCTAGAGAAGTTTCCTGAAGATGGCTCCAGCACAAGTCCGAAAACTTGGAAGACAAACTTCTGGTCCTGGTGACCGACCCAGATTGGATCCTAAATAACTAAATACACACAAAATGGGCTTTTCTCTCTGTTCATCAATGTGCACATTCTGAAGTTTCTCAACTGCCTAGAGCAGAGAAGGTTTACATAAAATCATAGAAGATGATCCTTTCCATTTTAATTAGAAGTTGTTGATTGGATGGAATTACAGCCAAAGAAGTGTTTTGTGTTCCCACTATAAAAAATAAAATTGCAGGCCTTTTCATGGTTCAGCTTTGTTCAGTGGGAGATGCCATCCAAAATGTAACTGGTTGTGTTGCTTGTATTGTCATATTTCAGGGATTTGTTCCATAATTTGAAAGTATCATTGTCTTATCTAGACTTGACAGCTGATGCATGGAATTTAATCAGCTATGTTATGCTTGTCACAGTTCCAGTTGGAATCAGAAGCTATTTGGAAATCAGAATTATATACTGTAAAATGCTAGTGATCTTTGAAGCCAGGTGCTGCTTCTGGGCTACTCGGTGGGAATGGCTGGGACAATTCGCAAGAGAAATGGTAAAAAATGAAGATCCTTGCTAGCCATTTTCTCACCAAGGATTCTAAGTACCAGTACACGCATGGTTGATAATTGTAGGAAGGATGGCCACAATCTCTTGGAATATGTCCTTATTTCTAAGGGTAAACACAGACACGCTAATCAGATTATTTTGTCTTTTGTGTCGGCTTTCCAGAAAGAACAAAACTATTAATCTCCAAGATATACTCCAAAGAGCATACAATTCCAAAATACTTAGCTTATGCCACTTAAAATTATGAACTAAGATGAACTAAGAACTAACAATTCTCAAAAAATAATTGCAGGAACTCCCTCTGGTGGTTGAGTTCTGCAATAATCGCTTGTTCATCTGGACAAATAGAATACAAATATGAACATTTCAATACTTTGTGAAGATAAACTAGGACGTGTCTTGCTTGCAGTTTTCTGCATCAGTGTACATTGGAATAACTTTTTTTTTAAGTGCAACCAATCGAATAAGATTTCTCTGCTGACTTGGACAAAGCCCTGCTTCGTATCACTAGTTCACTGAAATAGCCGACCCCTTAAACCATGCATAACTGGCTTGCTTCATCTGACAATACCCTTTGTTCACTTCATTAATTCCACAAAAAAATATGTGTTCCTTTCCTGCTAAGCAAGGATGCAGTTTTAGGCTGAAGATGAGGCTTGGAGTTCCCATTTGTAAATTTTCTACCATCCTGAACAGAACCTCACGTAGATTTCAGCCATCCAGCAAAGAACCAGAGTCCTGCAAAGCTGAAATATGTGGGTTTTTACATATAACTTCCGTCTATTTAATATCTCACAAGCCTGTTTATTGCTTATTTTGATAAGCAAATTACAAATTAAAACATTTGTCTAGACGGTTCTATTCATTCACTGATTTAAGATGGAAATTTATAATAACATGCTCAACTTGCCAATACAGGTAGTCCTCAACTTACAAGAGTTTGTTTAGTGATAGTTCAAAGCTACAATGGTACTGAAAAAAACGACTTGTCCGTTTTTCATACAACCATTGCAGCATCATCTGCAGGTCACATGATCAAAATTCAGATGCTTGGCGACCGCTTCATAGTTATGATGGTTGCAGTGTCCCAGGGACATGTGACCACCTTTTGCAACCTTCTAACAAGCAAAGTCAGTGAGGAAGCCAGATTCACTTAACAACCGTGTTATTGACAACTGCAGTGATTCACTTAACAACTGGCAAGAACGGTCGTAAAATGGGGCAAAACTCACTTAACAAATGTCTCTGAACAGAAATTGGGCTCAATTGTGGTCGTAAGTCAAGGACTACCTGTATTTTTTAAGTCCCACCATACATTCTACTTCCCTAACATTGTTAGGGTTGTACCATTAAATAACCATTAAGTACATGTTTTTTTTAAATAATAAAAATGAATAAAATAGAAAAAGGTTTCTAAAGAAACACAGTACCTTTATATACATTGTATATCAGAATACATTCTTCAGCTAATGCAATTAAGAGTGAGTATAATTAAGATCTATGGCAGCATTTGTCAAACTTGGTACCTTTGGTTGGGGAATTCTGGGAGTTGACATCTACTCATTTCAAAATTACCAAATGATCTATGGCTTGGTACATGACAAATAAACTATTGCATTTCTATCATCAAAGTACATAAATTAGGCCATGCACACCACAGGGTGTAAATATCTTTTATTAATGTGAACACCTATAAATTTATTGAATTAAAATGCTTTGATGATTCATCAGATCATTGTTTTAATACTGAAAAGAATTGAAAGCTTTTTCCAAACATGAAGCAATCTGGACCTTTTTCTAAAGATGTTCACTGATAGAATCCATTGATAAAAAGAACAAGGTGCTATTACTATGATGCATTGATGCTAAATTGGCCCTTTGAATGAAAAAGTACAGTGTTACATTATTTCTTACACTGGGAACTTTGGTTTGTTTTTTCCTGTTATACCCGTATATAACGTAAGGCACTGTTCTTGAGAACCCTCATGACATAAGTCTTGTCCTCTTGAAAGAGAAGAACTAGAAGAAACTATTTGTTTAAATCGGGTTTATTTCAGGAAAGTTATTAAATTTGAAGTGCAGATAGCCCTGATGGTTTCGGAGTAGGGAAGCTGTGGATATTTGTAAAAAAAAAATGAATCGGTGAAAGTATATCTCTAGCTATATAAAGCTAACAATACCTCTCGCTATAACTGAATCAAATTAAACATTAACAAGAAAGAAGATATGCAGATCTCATCTGTTATTCCAGATATTCAAATGTATTGAAAAACTACTTGGAAAAAATGTTAAACTCAAAATAAATCAAAGCTCCTCTGTTCATGGAAAGTGATACTACTAAAGGATCTCCTGACAGGATCATTTAGTACATAAACCATTTAGAGCCGGAGAAAAGATTGGATAATTGTAAAAATTAAATATGCTTTTACAGTTGGAAAAAAAGTTGAAGCCTTGCTTGGGTATTAACAGAACCTAAATTGCCTACAAACCAGATGTGTAACTTACTTTCATGACAAAATCCTAGCAGCAAGTACAGCCTTGGGAACATCACTTTCACACAGATAAGTAAGCCCACCTGTCAAAAGATAATTGCAAAGAGGGAGAGCAGGAATTGGGTCCATTCAGCCTTGTAGAAATATATCATGCTTGCATGCGGAGAAGCAGCTGATCAAATTGGTGAATTTTGATAGCTTTCAGGCAATGCTTCCTTTCTCAAACTAGAGACTATGACTATCAGAGGAAGACATCTCTGTTGCAGATACACTGGTGGTATCCATTATTATTGGTTAGGCTTATAAATGAAATACATTTTAAATAAATAAAAATTCTGGATCAAGGTCTTTTTTTCCTCCTTTAACCTGTTCTTTCAATCAATGTTTCACCAGTTCACTAAATTAATGATCACTTGAAATGATAATAATCATTTCAGAAGTTCAGAATCCTTCTGTTGAAATTTTTTCTGATAAAACAAGAAAACAAACCAGTCCAAAATATATAAATGTTTTCTATCATGCGCTTTATAATGCATTTCTCATTCTGGAATAGGAATTCATTCCGGTTCAATTTCAGAGAGCTTTAACTCTAAATTCCATGGGAATCACATACAAGTTTTAAAAAAGGAAACTTTAAACAGTTTTAATGTTAAGTGAAAAGTTTGGCAACTCTTTTTAGAAGTAAAAAAAATCAGACTGGATTTGCTCTTTGTAATCAGAATCACAACCTTAGTGCAATATGATATTTATTTCTTACAGTAATTTTGGTTGCCATACAAGAGTAGTAAGGATTAGAGAAAGTGCAAGTTACAGGAGCTTGATTTGTTTTAATCAGTTGGAAATTAGAGGAATTAAAGCACAAAAAATTACAGCAACATAGATAACGTGAACACAGTTGTTTCACAAACCATAGCAAAAACATTACTCTCTAAAAAAGAAAAAAAAAGATGTAATGAGAAAATCATCATTATTTAGGCTCATACACAGAGTCATTGCCAGATCAACTGGATAATGCTTATTTGTAAAGGAACTCAGAAAAATCACTTTTATTAACTTAGGTACCACAAAGAGCTAGCTTCTGTGATATGTAGATTCTGTAAATCAACAGTCACATATAGTCATTTTATAATATATGAATCAAAACTAGACACCTAGGGAAAGGAGTCTGTGTAGTTATACACAATTTACATCTTGTGTGATTTTGGTATTGTATACACAAATATTACAGAAACTAAGCATGTAAATGCAATTTATTAAATTACAGTATATAAACAAAAGTTCCTAAAACCTGGAATATCATAACAGATTATTTTTAATCACTGTATTTTGCACCATCAAAGTAGCATAACATTAAAAGGGCCAATCTGCTCCTGACAATTTCACTATTGACCAAAATGCTAGGAGATAATTCTGCATCCTTTACTATTGCTTTCTATTATAAAGCCATCAAACAATTCTAAAGACTATTTCAGCTTGCCAAAGGTGTTTTTTCTTGATATAAAGCAATTCCTTGCAGGCCCTATTACTCTAGATCATACAACATTATTTAAAAAATAAATCATTTCATTAGCTCTTTGATGTTTAAAATCTTCTCTAATAATTATATTGTACTCACTATTTAAGTGCCTGAAAAGATACATGGGCAAGAGGCCCCTTTTAAGAAAGGGGGGTACCATCACCAATAATTTGTTAACAAACATTATATATTAAACAGTAAAATATTATGATTAACAGCAGCTTAAAAGTAATTCCCCCCCTTTTTTTCTTGCATCACTTGTCCTAATGCATTTTCTGGCACATTATAGAGGTAACACCAACTGCACTCAAAGAAATAAAAAGGAGCATGGCATTATGGTTTATTTACTGATTTCTGCATTATCACCAAATGGAAGACAATGATGTCAAAATCATCTTACTTTTACACCCTTCCCCTGCCCCCATTAAAAGAAAATTTGTGTTGCTATCAAATATGTGAATATTGTCCTGTAGATTGTCCTCTAGATACAACATTGTATCAATATTTCCAAGTTTTTTGCACTGAAACTTGATTTTAATTACAAATCCATTTGGAGTATGCAAATGTTGAAAGAAATCTGAAAAGGGTCTAAGTGACAATAACTTAAAGGACCAGTTTTGATAGCGGAAGGAGGGGGGTGGTAGCTATTTTTTTTCTTTTTAATAATTACCCAAGTATTGTTGATTGTTACCATGTTTGAGGAGACACATCATCTGAAGAACTTTTAGCAAAGATAGAAAATATAACACAGCTCTGCTGGTTCAGATGCATTCAAATGATATTGATTTAAAAAGGTCAAGACTTAATACTTATTCCACAGAAATAGTAGTAAACCACAAAAGTTTGTGTTTTTTTAAATTTCTAGCACTGAAGTGGCACAAAGGCTGCCCAGTAGACCAGCCACTTATAATCTTAAAATATTGTGCTTATAAACTATCTGTACAACTATTTAAACTTGCAGTAAAGAAAGGTATTGAAATCGTTGAACTTTTTGTACTAATCCTAGGGCTATTGCGGGCCCCAAATTAGACATTCAGTTATGAGAAAATAAAAATATAATTAGAGATAGGCTGGGACATATTAAAAAATGAACTGAGATGCCTTCCAATTAAATTATTAAGCAACCTCACATGTACAGGCTAAATTATTCATGACACTGAACCAACAACATTGTTAATGTGGATTATTTATGGTGGGAAGAGAATATTCTAAATTTCATAGAAGCCACCAAAGCTGAAAATATATATGTCTGCCAAAAGACCATGCTTTTAAAAATCCACTCAATTTTTTTCGTAAACAGTTCTGAATGTGATTTTGTCTCAATCTTCTCTTTTCTTTAATTTGCAGGCTAAGTGGGTTCTCCTAAAACACAGCAGTTTGCATGGGAAGGAAGCACAGAACAATCCTGTAGTTTAATTTTAATCAAAATATTATTATTAGGATGAAACCCTTGATCTCCATTTTTAGAAAAATTGTCCCTTGCATATATAATAGGTACCTACTGTTTTCATAAAACTACTTCTGTAACACATACTTTTACATTGATATTTTCATTTCATATTTCTTATAGACACCAGGCAACATCTTCCTAATACGATAAAACAGTAAAGATTTAAATCCATAAGTAAACAGGCTTGTGCCACGCAGATTCACCAACAGCTGGTTTTCTTAAGCAGGAAGGAATAAGCAGGTCAAAGATCCAAAGACCTTCTTGAAGGTGAAGAAGCCACCTCTGTGCAGTTACTGTTGACTGCAGCTTGTGCATTGATTTGTGCGTCCACATACAAAATTGCAGAAGGAAAATTCACTATTCTTTCTGGGATACTAGGCTAGGGGGGGATCACAATGGTAATAAAATCCACTATCACACGTGATCACTTTGATCCAGCAAAAGTAACCTTTATGTAAAACACAGTTCTTTAAAAACTAGAACTTAATTCTTTTTGGGAAGCCAAAACATCACTCCCACCCCCAAAGAAATCCACACTCGCTGATGTGCTTGTAAAAAGAGAAGACATCTAATCCTGATACCTGTTTCCACCTCAAAGAAAAGGTCTTGTGCAATATTGTCCAAACAACCCAATCCTATATGAGAGAAATTAAAACAGGCTTGACAAATGCTTGTTATTTTGAAAATATAACCTTGAATTACTTACCTATCATCCCAATCATCACAAAGAAATGTGGAAAAGATCTTAATTTAACTACCATCTTTCTGCGCACAGATATCTTCAATTCCAATTTCTTACAAATATTTTTACTTTTATTTTAGGCAGCTAAGATCTCTTACATAGCTTTCACACATTATACTGCATTATAAATGGGAAAAAAAGCATGCCTAATAACTATCCGGCAATTTGGAAAGGCACTAAACATAAATGGAAAAATAAAATCTTAAAAGTCAAATAACAGAATTACAACGGATGACAAAAACTAATTTCACTTCCAAAGAATTAACATAATAATTAGCCAAAAAGAACTGACTTTTTTTTTTTAAATTCTGGCAATGCTGTGAATGTATAGACGTTTTTCAAAAATCAGTAAATACATCATGAAAAAAGTGAATGTTAGCAGAAAAATTAAGTGGCAGAACTAAACAAGAATCAGTTTAGAAAAACTGAAAGGAGAAATTGTCTGACCACAGCAATGGGACCGAGTCCAACAATCATATGAAATATTAGTCATATGAAAGCAGATTGCAAAAAGAGCTGGACACATGTTCTAGTACATGGAGAAATACCTGTAGGTTTTAATCAAAAAGAGGCGGCACATTATTTTTCAAGCAGAAGGGCATTTCTAACAGAAAAACCAATCCATAGATTGAAAAAGGAGAGATAGTTGTGTATGTACCAGCAATTAAAGTATAAACTTTTGAGATAATATCAATATGGTCAGAGCGTACAAATTTGGTTTTTTTTAAAAGTTCACAATTATTTCCATTCTCCTCTCTCATTTGCCCCATCCATTTTTAAAATATTTGGTCCCATTAATGTGGATTGACATGGAATTGATTTTGGACATAAATTTGCAATCTAATGGATGCTTTTTAATTTGGTGCTACTCTTGGGGAGCCAAGGCATTTGGGGTGTTTTGATACCAGCCTATCTCTATTTATAACAAAGGTTTGTGAGGCAAGACCAACCATTCTTATCTGTCCAATAGTTGTTTCAAGGCTCTTTCTATATTCATTCTGTGACCAACCCTAGTCACTCCAAGGTCTATCAAGTCTTCCTTCTGAAGGTTTGGTAAGTGAGTGCCATCTATTTCGTTATCCATAAAGGTCTCTTTATGTTCACCTAAGTTTAAACTTTCCAACCAATCTGCCACATCTGGTTTAGTCCACAGGTGGACAGGTTTAGTTGTAAAAGGCTTATTTGAGATTGGCTGTTGCAATATTGAGGGAGAAGGAGACCTGCTGCGCCCTGTATTCAAAGCAAAGAGGTCTCCGGAAGGAGGCTGGCTGGGTAGGCTATAAACATCAGAAGGAGTCGGAGAAGGAGATGCAGCTGGAACAGCAGCAGTCAGAGGAGCAGGCAGGATTTCTTTACTTATCTCTGTTGGTGAAACCACCGGGCTTGGAGCATGCCTGGCTCCTGATGTCCTGCTATCATAGTCTGGGACTCTGCTCTGAAGTGTGATGGGCTGGCTAGTTCCAGGCCGAACGGTAAAAGTGATGGTCGAACTCCGAGTACCTGAGACTGTGCTCATGACCTCTGTGCTCCTGAAATAAAATGAACGAAACTTTTTTAAAGTCACATAGATTGCTCTCCTTATGCTGTTCCATATTAAAAGTAATATACACACATTATAAGTACATACAACTTTATAAAAACTACAACAGTATCAATGTCATGAGCAACTTTTAAAAGTTTTAAAAACTAAAGGCTATTATCTTAAATATACTATTAACATCCTCAGTTGTCTGGTCATTTAATGCTTGTCAAACAGAATCGGGCATTAGTTCGTTTAGAGGTTCTTCAAAAACCAAATAATATGACACAATCACCTAAATTAAATGACACTTTTGTTATTCTAATGTAATTTTTGTTTACTGTGCATGTGTCGTAGGAAGGAACTTGCAATATCTATTAGAGGTTACAGCAAGATATAAATTAAGAATTATAAAATGTATGCCACATGCTTTGTAAAACATACAGAATAGCAGTAAATTTAAATATAGCTTGCAATATTGCAGAAAAGCATTGGACTGTTTTTAGAAAGCAAATGCTAATATTTTATACCAGTAGAACATTCTGGATATGAAGCAGAGAAAACAGTTGAGCTTGAAACCTTAAGGTAATAGAACATATAGGTGATTTAAAGGAAATTTAAAAATTGCTTTGGAAGGGGTTGAGAAGAGGACGAAACCAAAAGCCTCTAACAGGGTGAATGGAACATTTTTTTAAAAAAAGTGATATAATTTGAGATGACACTGAAGTGAGAGAATTTCCTACAGACTATTTTTAAAATTTACATGGGAATGTTAGATACTTTGAACAGTAGAATTCAAATATACTTAGAAATGTTAATGTCCAAGAAAAACCTCAATTAAAAGGAAAACCTAAATATTATAAGAGTACTGGGAAATGGTAAGATGTAGTTGGCATAACCAAAGGGACCTAAAAATATATCATTTCCTTGTGGAAGAACTAGTGTCTTGTTTAATATTTAACAGAATGCTATTATTAAATTTGACAAAATGTGGTTACTGCTCCCCATTTAAAGGCAAAGATAACAAAACTGAATGCAAAAACTATAGTGGGATTAAGTTGTTAACTGTCTCTGGGAAGGTGTTTGGCAGAATTCTGACTAAAAGGACACCGGAGGCAAAAATGAGAAAAATCTGGGAAGTTCAGAGAAGATTCATGTTGGGCTGCATATTTAATTCAGCAGTCATTGAGAAAATGCATTGCATATTTCCTGATTATGATATAAGTGAATAGGTTTGAACCATGAAATAGTTGGAAATGAACACTGATGAATGCAATGAGAACAGGAGATGATGGAAGGAAAGCTTGCATGAAAATAAGCTTAGCAAGTGATCCAACACTGACCAGGGAGCAAGTAAGGATATGTGATACTCAAATGGCTGCATTTATAAATAAATGTAAAATATGGTTTGTAGTGATGTGTTGCTTGTATTCTGATTATGCCATGTTTTGCAGTAAATATTAAAGAGATAAAATAATTACAAATTATGACAAACAAAACTATAGCAAGAAAATATAAATAAAGATAGTCTTCACCTTGTTTAATGACTACCCAAACTTACAATGGTGCTGTAAAAATAACTTGATGACTAGTTCTTGCGCTTATGACTATCACGGAATCCCTGTGATCACATGACCAAATTTTGGACACTTTGCAACTGACAGTGTTTACAACCATCATAGCAGACTGTGATCATGTGATCACCAATTGCTGTGGGTGAATCTGAATCTTTGGTCAAATATTTAATAAAGATGGGGACATGTATTCATTTATTTGATTTCTATAGTCATAGCCACCCATCTCAACATGACTTTGGACAGTGTACATCATAAAACATAAAAACAAATTAAAAGAATTAAAACAATACAAAATAAATATATGTAGTCATGGAATTAATTCAACCAATAACTGTGAGAGGGATCTTGGAACCCTAGTGGACAATCACTTAAACATGAGCCAGCAGTGTGTGACAGCAGCCAAAAAAGCCAATGCAATCCTAGGTTGCATTAACAGAGGGATAGAATCAAGATTACACGAAGTGTTACTACCACTTTATAAAGCCTTAATAAGACTACACTTAGAATACTGCATCCAGTTTTGGTTAACACATCGTTAAAAAAATGTTGAGACTCTGGAAAGAATGCAGAAAAGAGCAATAAAGATGACTAGGGGATCGGAGGCTGAAACATATAAAGAACGTTAGCAGGAATTGGGTATGTCTAGTCTAGTAAAACGGAGGGCTAGAGGTAATGTGATAGCTGTGTTCCAATATTTGTGAGGCTGCCACAAAGAAGAGGGAATCAACCTATTATCCAAATCAGCACAAGGCAAGACAAGAAACAATGGATGGAAACTAATCAAGGAGAGAAGCAACCTAGAAATAAGAAGAAATTTCCTAACAGTGAGGATAATTAACCAGTGGAACATCTTGCTTTAAGAAGTTGTGGGTGGTCCATCACTGAAAGCTTTTAAGAAGAGACTGGACAGCCTCTTGTTTGGAATGGAAATCGTCCAAGATCCCTTCCAACTGTTATTCTGCTACCTCCTTAGATAACTAAAATTTTAAGCCATAGAGATTTCTGAGTAGCTTATGAGCCTTATAATCATTTGAGTGAAATGCTGAGTAAACAGAATCTCAACAGCAACACAGAAGCAGCATCTGAGTAGTTATATTCATTTGCTATTAATTTATTCCTCTGAGATGAGACATTTTTGTCAGCTGCAATAATATTTCATATTAATTAAATGGGTTCATTAACAGAGATTCTGCCAGATTTTACTGTTATTTTTCTCAAGTGCAAAAAGCACATTTGTAAATAGGGAAAGTCGTCAACAAGAAGCCATCTTCAATATCAGCCAAAGGCATACATTAGAACAGAACAGAACAGAATAAACAGAGTTGGAAGAAACCTTGGAGTTCAATCCCCTGCTCAGGCAGGAAACCCTATATCATTTCAGACAAACTTCCAGTGTTGGAGCACTTACAACTTCCACAGGCAAGTTGTTCCACTGATTAATTGTCAGGAAATTTCTGCTTAGTTCTAGGTTGCTTCTCTCCCTCATGTGATAGAGTGTTTTTACTTCTACAGCTGCAGCAGCAGATAAACACAGCCACAAGGATCAGGCCAATAATTCCACGGGCATACAGCCAGTTTGCACATCAAGAAGGCTGTTCCTCTCAAACATTAAGTGATGCTGCTTCAAAGTCTTTCCAAGTCTTCTCTGATCCAGCCACTCGATGCCATGAAGAAATGCCACCCTTGCTGCCTGAAACATTGGATCTAAAAGGTTGCTTTATGAAACACCCGTCAGGATCATTCGCACCAGAAGCTGTAAGAAGACTTAGAGCTATGGAAGTGATATATTCCCCTATGTCAAAATACTAAGAATTCTTTCCCAGAACATTAACAATTTAAAAGCAAATTCCATCTAAATTCTCACATGAAACTTCCATTAAATGCAATGAAAGATGTGAAAACAAACTTTATTCTAAATCGCCCTATTACCAGACAGCAGATGGCATACTAAGTGTAATTAGTTTCACTTAAATTGAGGTCTTTTCTTTCTTTTTTCCAGGCAAAAGATCTTTATTTAAAACAATGGAATTACCTTCTGAGAAGACTACAGCTGCAGTCCTTTGCAACAAACTCAAAATAAGTTCCAGTGATTCACAGTGACGCTCAGTAACAGTCTGTGAGATTATCTAGCAATGAGTTTTATCTATAAAATGCAAACTTACTCTAACTTTCATTTATGTCAGTTATATTAACAATATGTACTGGAGACAAATTCCTTGTGTGTCAAATCACACTTGACCAAATAAAGTTCAGTTCAGTTCAATTCAATTCAATTCAGTTGTACAATTTGCATCTGTGCCTTAAAGTATCAGTGATTACACCAATATCGGTTATGATTATTACCAGTGGTAGAATGTAGCCGGTTCTCACCGGTTCGCCCGAACTGTTAGGTAATTGCTTATGCAGTTCAGAGAACCGGCGAAAAATAAAGTGCAAAAAAGGTTGTTGTTTTTCTTTCTCTCACTTCAGTTAATAGCTCCGGGCAGACAGCCAAGAACCACTTAATAGTTGCATCTGGAATGCAG
>JANHFL010001655.1:124325-163438 GCA_032468155.1 Oxyrhabdium leporinum | reverse complement strand
CGGACCTGGAAAGCAGGTTACTGAAGGGGTGTCGCTGCCCTGGGGGTGGGGTGGGGGTGGGGGTTTGGCATGGGTGCCCTGGCTGAAGTGTCTTTAGCGAAGCTGGTGTGGAGCACATGGGGCAGCTCTGCACCTCCTACCTTGCTTTGCCCTCCACTACCCCCCCCACCGCCTTGCTTCGTTCATGACGTGAATTGCAGGCACACTCACTTCATGGAGGTGGCACCGACACCCCTGCCCAGCAAAAACCTGGTGCTGACCCCTCTTCTGCGGTACTTGCCGCCACTCGCACGCATCGCTCCGGCCTTCAAAAGCCTGCCGGAAGGCATCTGCAGCCTTTAACGGAGAATCTATTATCGGCTGCAGAGGAAAGCCCTCTGCAGCTGATAATAGAGCTCCGGATCAATCCGGACCTCTGTTATCGGCTAAAGATGCCTTCCGACAGTTTCTGAAGGCAAAACAGAGCCCCGGGTGATGCGTGCACGTCCATCTGGAGCTCAGGCACGGACTGTGGGAAGGATGGCAGATAGGAAAGTCCCCCCTCCCCATTTTCCTTCGACAAAACTCCTCCATTCCAAAACTTCAGCGTTTGGAATGGAGGCTTTTTGGCGAACGCTTCCCCAAGGGGTCAGTGGGCTGCAGCTGGACAGTTCCCCCCCCGTGCCCACCTCCCGTGCTTATTTTTGGGGTAGGGGCAAAATTAGGCCCACCCCCCAAAAAGTAGGGTTAGGGTTATTATTGGGGTGGTCGTGTTTTCTGAGAAACACGGTATTATAAGGACCAATGCATTAAGGCTGCTAAATGTTGAATGAGATTCTAAATTTCATGCTGGAAACTTAGAAGTTAAGTATTAATCAGGAAAACAGGTTGCATAGGATGTTGAATAAAATTTTCCAGCAGAACACCAAAAACTAGCTCTTTCATTGTATTAACCAAAATTCTAATCATCACAATCCATTATGACATTTTAAAAAAATATTAGTTCCAGCTGATAATTAGTCAGGGTGAGAGACAAACATAATAATAAATTGATATTCTCATGTAATAGCAATTTATTATAAAAGAAGTTAGTATCCCTTATTGATGTGCATATAATATCTTACCTATTGATTTTTGTCTTCTTACTGTACCTCGTGGCACACCCAGAAATGGGCCTTGAGTACTTCCTGGTACTGTTGGTGGCATTACAGCAATCCCTTGTCTTTCATACATGGACTAGAAAAATTAAAAAAAATGTTAAAAGATTTAACATACAATATTTAAGTTGTGCTTTGACATTTAGCATTTATTTTACATGAAACCACCTATGTTTCTTCTGTGCTCTGCTTTGTTGAGTCCATCTTCTACCCATCCTCCTGACCTATAACAGGAGTGAGGAGCTGAATTTTCCCCAGTGGCTAGATTGTCCTCATGCTATTCTTTAGCTGCTGAATGAGTTTAGGGACAAAGTGTCAGAGAGGAAAAGCCCATCACGCAAAGCCTTGCTACTTTGGCCCCAAAAGCTTCATCCTTCTGGAATGTTCTACCCTCAAATAAACCTTTACGGTACATGGAAGGAAAAAACAAACAAACAATAATTTCTTTCAATCCATGTATGGGGAACCAAATCACTTTTTTTAAAAATGCAGAAAAAAAGTAAGGAACAAATTTTCTCCGATTCTTCTTTCATAGCGAAAAAGCACTCTTCGCAAACAGGCAATAATCTTTAGATGTCTGAAGAAGGAAAAGCTAGTTGAACTATGAAAGGTTTTATCTAGTATTCCCATTTTGCAGGAGAGCGGTTAAAGAAAAAATCATTGGTGCACTGTCAACTTAATGAGAACCTTCAATGCTTTGCCTTCTAAAAAGATGCAGAAACTAGGATACAACATAGGAAGGTCTTTATAGGTGTTTAGCCCTGCTGTATGTTAACCTGGTAAGCTGTCTTGTCATCTGTGTACGTGAGGTCATCCGAGTACTGAAATGTGTGAGTCATTAATTGCCATAAGAGCTTGGTCCTTTTTAAGCAATTTGAAAAAATCTGAGCCACGGTCTCTTTGTTTCTTGCTTTTAGCATTCTGCTACCACTTGTAGCAGGAAGACATCTAGAAGAAAAGTGGTAGAGTACAGGATGCAACATTGTATCTCACCCACTTAGGTATTTATGATTACCTCCCTTTAGCAAAGCATTTCATATTCTGTTCGGCTAGCAGAAGCAGAATAACAGATTTGGAAGGCACCTTGGAGGTCTTCTAGTCGAACCTCCTGCTCAAGCAGGAAGCCTGTATCATTTCAAACAAATGGATGTCCATTTGTATGGATCTCTTCTTAAAATCCTCCAGTGTTGGAGCAGCCACAACTTCTGGAGGCAACTCATTCTACTGATCAAATTATTTGCCACCCTCAAACTTAATACCATCTGAAGATTAGGATGGATTCCAGTCTAATTAGACTAAATTCAGAAGCAGGAATTTAATGCTCTTTTGTTTTCTACTATGTCGGAGACGAAAGACTTCTCACTGATTCTGAATAGCTTTCCATATTTGAATGAGAAATTTCCAGGGGAATTTTAAAATTCACATGTACTCATATTCTAGTAATGCACAACAGAATCTACTTAGGCACAATTATGAATAGTAGAAGAACAGCAAATGCAGAAAGAATTCGGCACTGTTCTGAACTTTCTCTGTACCTTTTTGATTAGCCTCACAATCATTGTCATACAGCAATATTTTGCTGATAATACCTACAGATATCTTTGGGAACAACGCTACAAACAGCATAACCATAATTATCCTACCAATACTTGTATTGTTGAATCTGCACACATTTTCGGTTTGAAGTGCAACTTGTCTCATTAATGCTGCATAGAAGTCACGGCAGAAACACATTTTATGGGTTTCTGACAGGGCCGTTTTACTCTGTGTCCCAAGAAGAGTTGACTTTTGGGGTTTTAATTTTGAAGGTTTTGTGGCTGTCCTCTTGTCCAGACACAAAACTCAATATTTCCCTTAGAGGCAATTATCAACATCTGTTTACTTTATGATATAATACCTGTGAAGAAAGTGCAAAGTACTCTGGAGAGGAAGAAAAAATAGGCCATAAGTACTTGTACACACAAGCAAAATCGAAGGACCTACACTGTGACTAGTAGCAAGTATTGTGTCATAAGAAAAAATGTCAGTTTCAAAATAAATAGAAATAGTAGTAGAACACGAGGAGGAGGAGAAGGAAGATAGAGATATGCATCACATTAAATATCAGCGAGTTATTCAAACAAAAATAGGGCACTACCAGAAGTAACTTCAAAATTACTCAAAAATCAAAGTGAACCTCCCACCCATCCGTTAATGGAATGTTTTTATTCTCTTTAATTCCTGTTGCTGTGATAGCCAAGGCTTAGTAGTAAAACTGAAGCCAAACAATTCTGTGGAAACTCAAGTTCATCATAATTATATTATAAAAGCCATTCCTAAAGGATGTTATCATACTAATTATTACTGAGATCCAAGATACTGACAAGTGATAATGAGATGGGATTACCAAAAATAGCAACTTCCATTTTCCTCATGCCAAATCTAAATGCTCTTTTGCTTTATTAATCTATTCCTCTCTAAATGCACTTTGAATCTACACATTTATACTAAAAGCTGGAAAGAGAATTCAGGTAATTTTCTGTGGCTCTTTCTAGGTGCCAAATCCTGTCACAATAGTCAAATTAAACATCGCGTTTAGCAATAGAATCCTATCCAATCTTAGAATTTATTGAAATGTAGGAATCTAAGGTGGACCCACAATCCTTGTACTTAATTTTAAGGAAGGAGAATGGACATAACTGGATGCTCTGCATTATAAGAGTTTCCACACACACACACACACATGTTGTTTAGATTTAATTCTCAACAGCAACACAAAACCTTTGTACATGCTGATGATGCAAAACTGAAGTAGTCTGACGATCTTGCATCAGCTCTTGGCCCTAAAAATTATTTTATTACAGCCTGACACTGAGTGCATTATGGAACTCATACTTTCTAGTCACCCATAGTTCACTTGGATAATTAATCTTTTTGGCAGCATACATAACTAGAAATGCATTGCAAAAGAAGTCATAACCACATGTCCAAATAAGCTTTTTAATCCAGTTAAAAAAGAGTGCTGGGAAAAAATGAAGACAGACAAGAGAAACTACAAATATACTTTTCTAAAGAAAGTATATATTTTTCTGATCTTTTCTGAAACAAGACATTGTGTTGGATAAATACACATTAATGACCTCTTAGTGGCCTCATAATGACTTCATAATTAAAACAATGTTTTATACTCACAAATAAACTGTAATTGGTATCAATTACTTAGCAAATTGCTTTATACTAAGTCAAAATATGAATCCATCAAATTCAATATTTCTAATGCTGATTTCTTATGATTATCTAGGTTTTGTAATAAGACTATTTCTGGCTATTCCTGGAGGTACTCTGGATTTGTATTACTGAGATATAGTTCTTCTAGACTGTTTTGTATCTGTTTTGCTCCAATTTTTCACAACAGATCTTTATTTGCTAGAGAGGTAACAACTGAATTCAATCTCAATAGCATGTGGCATAAAATTATTATAAACCAACAAATAAAATAAATATATAAAGGGATGACTTAAATATTTAGTTTAAGAGGAAATAATATGACATCAATGTATGAAAAGAGGATATTTTAAGTTATATTATTGTATACACATGAGTTTATCTCATGCAAATATTAATGAATACCATTGAACCATTATATATATATATATATATATCCCTTAAAATTATTGCTACTTAGTGCCAGTTTTGTTGTCATGTTGAATAAAATATAGTGAATTTCAGAGGGATAAGCTTAGGTGCTGACTGCATACTGAATAGTCATTACAGAATCCGCAGAATAATTAAAATCGGAGCATTTTTTTCTATTAGGAATTTGGAAAAAAACCTTGCTTAATCAAAGCCCCCCCTAATTTAAAGGAAATTTATTATAGACACCACTCACATTCATATCAGTAGCTGAGGGAAAACATCTACTAGAAGGTCGTTGTTTAATTGTTGCCACTCTGGAGTCCACAACTGCATTTTCTGGAATTCTTGATGGCTTGGAAACTGGCGTTATTTCGTTAGCTTTATCTGTAACACAGAAATATATGCTAAAATAAATTTAACTTGCCCAAAGACTGAAAAAGTTAAATGCTGCAATGTAAAATGTAATTTTTAACTTTTTTAAAGATGCAAAGAAAAAGGGGATTTTTGGCATTTTAACAAGGCAATGCTTGAACATTGTAAGTCGTGCAAGCCGAGCAATTTTATTGCTGCTGCGTAACATGCATGCTTTAGTTTTAAGCCTGCATGCATTTAATGTTTACTTAGTGTGACTTGAAAAACAATCCTCTTCTTCAAACCTTCAAAATGTGAAGGGAAAATATCTATATAGAAATGGAAAGAAAACCTTTAGAAATAGTATACCTGCAGAGAACTGTTCCACACAGTAGTCATGAGAATGTTACTGAATTTTTAAACAAAAGTAGGCATTTTGAGTGCCCTATATATTACTGCTTTACTATCAAATACGGATATTAGGCTATTTGGCACTTTTGTAGCAAGTATTAATATTCTGAATATTTTAGGTCCAATGAGGGGGCTTTGAAAGCTTCAGTGAGAATTTTCCTATGAGCCTGACAATTAATCTCTCACAACGAATTCTCATCACCATACTGCTGTTTATGAACCATTTTATTTCAGCCTGAAACACAACTGTGCATTTGTCCATCAGGGTGCAGTCATGCAGGAATAACCATAGAATCAGATTCAATTACTGAATCTGACAACAAATCTTTAAAGTGTGTGCTGAGTTCTGCTATCAAATTATAAATCTGAGACCATGACAGCAGTCATGGTATGATGACTTAATAATGGACAAAAGGTGGAAAAACTGATCTGGGCTGGAGAAAAGAAAAGAGAATATAATAGACAAAATTGTCATGAATACTGGCCTTCAGTTTTAAATGCAAAATAGATCTCAACTGCATAAATTTTAATCTATCTTTTTTGCAATGTGGTAAATTTGGATCTTGTAGTATTGTCAAGGTACACCTAATTATAACCATATATCAAAACAAAGGGAACTGCTGTGAGAGTTATTTTTAAAGATACAAGAGAAATGCTTAAATCAAGAGTTAGACTGCAGTTGAAATATAGCATTACAATTGTGTGAAGCCATTCCTTTACACTAATACTAAAACCAAGCCTCTTTACAGACTAGGATTCAACCTATACTAATAATATTTTTCTTTGAAATACCTTTTATATTAACATTCAGTCAGATTAAATTACAAGCACCACTTATGGACATCCATTTTGGAAAAAATCTAGGAAATGGTAATAAAATTAACACTCAACTCTTAACTTAGGACTTGTATACACAGAAAATATGTATACATAAAAAATTGAATAACTAGAAAAAACTTTATAGTTTATAAAAGTTCTTCTACCTAATTAGCAAAATGAATTTAAAATGTAAGTTTTCCTGACCATTCTTGTTTCTTTCTTTCATTGAAAATTAGAATAACTCCACTACAAATTACTTTATGGGAAACAAAAAATGGCACCTTAATGCCTAAAACAGCTATCTTAATTTTGTAATGTCTGTTTCACCCATGCAAAGTACAGGCATTATCATAGTGTTCCCAATGTTTGCATACAAATTCACTCTCTAAACATTTGGATTAGAGTAGGATAAGGAAAATAGATTTTAATGTACCATTTCTAGTTAAGTGCAGAAATGGATCCCAGTCTAGGATCTTATGAATATGCAGTGTGCACATAACAGTGCCTGTACATATGTAAATATTATTTACTTCCCTCCAGTGGTTGGAGGTGGTCTGTGAGCATTTTTGCATATAATATCAATGGTATTTAACTATGCCCTAACTACTGAAATGAATAGGGGAGATCTTGTGCTAGTTGAGTTTGGTGTGTGCATTATAGTCGTTATGCCCATAGGACTAATTGGATCAAGTCAACGATATTTTAATGAAGTTAATTTTCTTAGCACTGGATAACTGCTCTGGAAAAGGAGCCTCTTAACTTGTTGATGGTTCTGTCAATGTTATTATAACATTGATAAAACCATTAGCAAATACCATGCCAGTATCTACATCTTGTACTTCTTGTTTGCCTCCTTCAGACAAGATTAAAAGATACATTTGCATTCAATTTAGCAGTAATCCAAACTGTTTTTTCAAACTAGGATAAATCCTTGGATATGAAGTAAAAGATATTATCTACAGACTTTATTTTAAACATTTGGGTATGCTGGCATATCCACCACCAAGAGCTTCAAGAGGAAGATTTCATGTTATGTCTCTCCAGCCCTATTAGCAATCCATAAAATACTTTAGGGATCAAGTTAGAATTATTTTGAAAATTGAAATTATCTATCACTTAAAGCCTGTAAATTATCGGTAAATGCCACAAAACAATTCATTGTTTTTAGAACGAAACAGACAGCCATAACCCTATAACTAGTCAGATAATGAGCGCTACAGGAAAACAATGAAGAGGCTTTGACAGATACTTGAAAAAGCATGGATCTAATCACTGCAAAATTATGAGAACCATGCTACTGATTTTGCAAGACTGTACTGAAAGTCTGACCAAAGCAATAGATTTGACTACAATAAAAGTTTGCAAATATTTTCTAATACATTCATGTATTGCAGCCACACATTATATCATTGGCATCTATCTTCTGTTGATCTTGCAGCCTCTGTTCTCAATTTATTTTCCCTTATCCAACAATTTCTTTCATTCAGTGGGTGTATTATGCACCTTTTCAATTGTAGATAAGAATAGTTGGAACTTAAATTGGAATGGGGCAAGTGAATTGGCTTCCAGATAGCATGAAAAAAAGGGTCTGGATACTTTGGCTGAGTAGAAACTCCAACAGCAGTTCTGATAGCATTGCTAGGTGCTAAATGCTTGCAACTGTGTGCTTCTTTGTTTTGTAAAAAAAGTCACCATAGTAAAGAAATACAGGTAGTCCTCTACTTCTGACCACAATTGAGATCCAAATTTATGTTGCTAAGTAAGACATTTGTTAAGTTTTGCCCCATTTTACAACTTTTCTTGCCACAGTTGTTAAATGAATCATTGCAGTGGTTAAATTAGTGACACGGCTATTAAGTGAACCTGGCTTCCCCCATTGACTTTGCTGGTCAGAAGGTCTCAAAAGATGATCATGTGACTCTGGGACACTGTAACTGTCATAAATATGAGTCAGTTGCCAAACATCTGAATTTTGATCACGTGACTATGGGGATGCTGCAATGGTCATAAGTGTAAAAAAGGTCATAAGTCACTTTTTTCAGCGCTGTTGCAACTTTGAACAGGTCACTAAATGAACTGTTGTAAGTTGAGGACTACCTGTACAGTGGGATGAAATAGATCCCTAAAAGAAATGTGTTAAATTCAGAAAGAAGATCCTTCTTTCAAATAAAAAATATGCTGTTTCTTTGAAGAAACTGAAAAATAATTACAATTTGCAACCACACTTCATCGTTATTGTAAAATTTGCAAAATTTTCACTTTTTTAAATATAATTTGAATTGACTCCATTCTCAGCTTTTACCACACTTTTACAGTGACATAAGGCAAATAAAAAATATAACAATATTGCATAGCTATGCTGAAATAGTCTTCTAGGTGTTTCTGAAATTTTATGTCATTTCCCGTTAAGACCGGTGTATTTTTGTGTCAGACTTTGAAAGCTAAACCTTAAAATATTTGTCAAAGTGGACTTTTTAATCACACTCATTAATATAAAGCCATTTTTGCAAGAAAGTATGTTCCTGTATCAGTGAGAATGAGTCTTACATGCTTCGGTTTAAAAGAGTTTATTTACGAAAGTTTCTGTTAACATGTTAAACAAACAAAAATAAAAACAGGCACAGATGGGGCGCAAGTCATACAGGTGTGAAAAGCCACACCTGCCAAGTAGGATGCATTTGAGTACATGGCCAAGACAGAACACCCATGGAAGTGTCCTCTTCATCTGAGAGCTACTGGGTCTAGGTTCTCTCAGGACAAGGGTTTGACTCAAAAGTTGCGCCTGCAAAGTGCCTGCAGTCAGAAGGTTAGCTCACACCAGCTGCATTTCATCATTAGCTCAGTCATTTAGCAAAAAGCAGCCACAAGCATTTCTTTCACTTGGGAATACACATGGCTGGTTTGTACTGCAGCAAAATGCTTCCTGACTATTTCCCTTCAGACTCAAAACGAAAGGGAGCAGAGAGGGGGCCGTTGATATATGCACACAGAACACTGATATATGCACAAACTTGGTTTTACTTAAGGGTTTGACAATATATTCTGGTGACTCTAAGAAAGTCAATTTAAACACTCAGGTTCAAAGGTCAACTATTCAGGGCCTGTACACAGTGGTATTGCTCAGTGTTCAATTTGCTCCTGAAAAGGGGGTCTTTAAACAATAATCTAGGATACCACCTTGAGGGCCATCTCGTATTCTTCATCTATATAAGAGATGATTTGGAGTTCCATAATGTTAACCAGCCCAGTCCCAACCATATTAACTGGTTTTTCTGCCCTTACTGTATTATTCATCTGCCTGGAGCTGTCTGGCCTGAAGGGAGAGGAGAGATATTTTTATTACAACACATCCATTATGATGCTGAGCTATTTTTCAGACATTGTGGCACAGTACTCAACAGCATGTCATGACTCTTACATTCTGACGAGGTCTGGCTGTAAGAAGAGCGACAACGTTTAATTTGCATAATTCAATATCTATGATCTTATCAAATATAGTTTCTCCTACAAATACTGTTCATTGTTGAAAGGGTGTAAGCACATGTTATTTTTCCCATTGTTAAATATTCAAACCCAGAGGAAAGCCATGTTACCCACAAAAGACCCTGACAAGTAAAGAAACGTCTGAAAATGTCATTCCCGTGCCTAAAAAAGTTTGCTGGCACGTTTTTGTATAAGTCACAAATGCTGCAATTGAGTCCTGGCATGTTGTAGACTGCATAACCAAGCCAAGATAGGCTTGGCTATGGGCTAGAGATTAATCTGGTCAGACCCACAGAGGATAAGAATGATCATGATCCAAAAAGGCACTTACAGGTTAACCTCAGGCCAGCATGCCAGAAACACCAGGCAAGAGACTAGTCAAACACGGTTTCTAAGGTGGGGATTGTCAATATCCACATACTTACCAAGAACTTCAGTATGCTTGCTCAGAGGGAAGGGGGTCATGGAAAAAGAAAACTCAAAAAACAGCTGTGTCCAGAAATGATTTGTATTTGTAAGAAAAGCAATGAATGTCTGGCACAGTGTAAAAAAATGTTCTCATGAAGCTAAAGTGAAAGAACAGAAGCAAATGTTCTTCAAATACCAGCAGCACACATTGTTAACAATGCAAATAGAAACTACAAAATGTTAGACTAATCTAGTCAGCCAGAATATAACGTTAGCCAAATGTAGAAATGGTCAAGTTTTGCCATTCATGGCCGTATGGCTAAGAATTAAAAGGACAGGCACGTTAAAAAAAACCTCTTAAAAATACTATCCCTCATGTGATAATTTATTTCTTCTTCCCTCCCCCTTTTGCCTGACGCATGGGCATGGGCAAAGATGCCCTCTCGGTTATGGCTCTCTGCATTCGGCCACTGCGACGAGGCACTGTGGCTTGTGGTGTTTCTTGAGAGTCATTAACCCCTTCATCTCTTGGTAAGTACACAGTGGACATTGCCACTGCATCCTCACCAGTCCACGTTGAGGCACTGGTTAACTCAACATGAGGGGTGGCTCTTTGGGAAATACGAGTTTCAAGGACCTGTGTCCTTGGTTGTTTGAGGAAAGTTAAAATCTCAGACAGGTAGTTATGAATGGCTCTTGTGGATGTTGCCACAATGCCTAGCTGCAACTCCATCCGGCCCATGGACTGTGACATGAGACCCATGGACTGTGCATGCTCTCTCTTTATATTCTCCAGCAGCTGCACAATCCTACTGTTGGTTTCCATCAATAGCTTTTCCCCCTCTGTCAGCTGGGCTTGCCCTCTCCAACCCTGATCCCTAGAGACAGCCTGAACACCATGGCGATCTTCATTCATTTCAATATTCCCCTCCTCAAGAGAGTCACTTTCATATTGAGTTCTACTGAGAGAGTGATCGCCAGGAGATTGTATGTCCATTGTACACCGTGGAGTCCGCTCTGGTGTTGGAAATCCCTCAAAATCTTCCCCAACATTGCTGGGCGTTTCAGATGATGACAGTGGCCATGGCCAACTCTCTGTAGTTCTGGCTGGTGAATCTTCATCTGAAGCAGGCACTGAGGACTCTTGTTCTTCTGCAGGTGTAGATGGTGAGCTTCCTGTCTGGTGCCTGAGTTGCCCCGAAGATCCAGGAACCTCCCCATCTTGTTCCCCAGTGACATCTGGCAATCAAATAGAGGAGCAACAACCACTGTATCTGAGGCCAGGAAGATGGAGGAATCTACATACATTGGACAACACACAAAAAGAAGCCAGTTGGGAAACCAGAGTGTTTGTGTTAGGGCTGTCTAAAATGTAGAGACTGAAAAGTGCAGGGAGTGCTGAAATTATTAAAATATCATAAAATGCACACTGTCCAGCACCCATAACACATACAACTAAGCTGGATCCCAAGGCACAACTTTCAATACACTTTTTTGTGATTGTGACATAAATGTCTGTGAACCTATCAAAAAGCTCACCTATGCACTGTAGTGATGTCACAGTCAGAAATCTCTGGGATGAACTTTGGGTCAATTGTCCAAGCGACCTGAGCTTCCTGTGGTGTCAGATGAACTCCACCACTGGATTGTATGGCAGCCATTGAAGCACTGGTTGCTATCTTCTCTTTTGTCCGTCGTTTCATCTCAGCCCTAAATCCCTTCCAGAATTATTGCCACAAAATCAGTGTGACCATTAATTAAATTTATCCTGTGAACAATGTCTCTTAGCCTCTCGTTGTCTGTATACATTTACTTCCTTTCTGCTATTAGTAATAGAAGGTAGTTATAATGTGGGCATTGTTCATCAGGATAGTTTTTCTTTCTTTGAAAGTATTATTTGACTTGTGCTTCTCCGGATTCCTCACTTGAGTAATTTTGTAAAGAAAATACTAAACATTTTTCCATGTTTGACAAAATCTACAAAGAAAGTTTAAATACTAAAGCAAGGCCATATAAGTGGAACCCAAATGATGTGAATTCACATGTGCACTAAATCAAATGTATTCCTGAACACTTGCAAATAGTTATAAAATGCATGCAATTCATAGACAGACTATTATGATCTGCACAGTAGTTCTTTAGCATATCCAGACTAGCAAAGAATGAGAAAATATCTTGTTTTGGAAAAATAAAGTAAGCCTTCTGCCTCAGGGACAATTCAGCCATTTACAATTTTCTGAAAAGTCCGCTGGAATGATCATAATAATCACTGCTTTAAATTATCACACTTCCCACTTTTAAGAAGAGTTGTGTGTGGACATAAATTAGCTTCTTCTTCTGATCATTCCTAGTGAACTTTGTAGTTGGTGCTAAGCAATTTGCACCAATTTGTATGGTTTTTTTCAAATGTTTGAATTTTGTTAGGTGTAACTCCTGCTCATTGAAACACACCACATGCTGCTCTTATCAACTTTATCTGGAGTTATATGTATGAGCTAGAGGGGCATGGGTGTATGTAATATTAAAAAGGATAATTTTATATATTGTTCCTTAAAACAATCCCTTGTAATTTCAAATAAGGAAAGGATTACTGTTATAATTATGGGCAATTTCCAAACATTATTGTAATTTACCACCCAAGATCTTATATCCATGTATTTTTAAAGGACACTGTGTACTTCATGATGCTAGAAAAATGAAGATTTCATCTCAACAATAAATGTTGTTGTAAAAACTAATTATTTCTCCAACTTGAAATTAAAACATTCATATTTGGTTTGTGTTTGTGTAGACTGTCCAGTTGCATGTTTTATGAAAATTGAGGATGAAGTTGTGTTCATAAGAAGTATGAAAAGACACTGATGAAAATGGAAGAGGTGGGGGTGCCTAGTGGCATGCAATCCTTGGAGGCTACACTGCAGGGATATTTTTAAAAAGGGCTTTTGTAGGTAAATTCGGTGTGATATCTGCTACTTTTTCATTTTTATCCCCACCTTTGCTTCACTAGTACAGCATCAGCTGTGACCACTGACTCCAATTTTCCTCAGAGAAATGGGCCACAAGTTTATGCATTAAAAAATTAGGATTCTTTTAATCAAATGAGCAAATCAGTTTTTTAAAAAATAATTGTCTCTGCTCACCTTGGTCTACTATACTACTACTATTTTAATCATTCATAATGTTTGAGATGTAAAGAAACTTGTTTTAAAAGAGTTGTATTAGATGACTTCCTATTTTTTAAATGTTGTACTTTCAGTCTTGCTTTACCATATGCATACTGTAAGTATAAATTACTACTGGGTCATGTTGAACATAACATCCTACTAATGATAAAACTGTCAAATGAGATATCAAAATATTCTCTGAATGTTTGGAATAGTTTGGAGGCAGAGTTGTCCCTTACAATGCGGAAATTGGCAATCGTTCCAAAGAAAGCATTTCATTATTAATGATTTTTTTAGTCATATATTGTCAGGCATTCTTCATATTTTTGGTTTTGTTTTTTAGAGTGAATGTACTCAAAATGGAAAGTGATAGAACTTACATAATAATCTAAAAGCCTGAACTGTGATTAAAATATTCTGATCACATAATTACTGGGGAAAACATGTTATTTATGTTTGTGGTTCATCTGCCAGGAATCAATTTCATAAAACTGAAACAATTGTTTACTACAAATATAGGTATTTGTTGCAGTATCTGTAAAATGTCTTGTCTCCTAATCAGAAAGAAAAGACACATTGCTACACGGCATGTGTGACCACTCACATAAATAACCACCAGGGGGAACAGAATCTACAAATTCTATGTGGATTAAAATTCTAATATCACCCTTGAATATTTAGGATCCGTAAATACATTGAAGATGATTTGTAAAACTGCCCATTAACAAGGAACAGGCTTGATCAAGAGATATCATTAACAACAAATAGTAAAAGCAATCCACTTAACAGGATTGCAGTATTTATTTACTATTAATATGGATACAAAAAACAAAAATAATATTACAAGAATGACCCTTAGGCTGTTTTTCATTCAGTGATCATGGCAACTTAAGAAAACAGCAAAACTACACTGAATTCATCAGGCTCCGTTTGATAGATGTTATCCCTGTTGTTTACAGATTGATATGATAAAATCAGGATTTCAACCTGTTAAGATGATGACACTAGCTACTGTGTTGGTGGTGTGGAAAAAGTATATTTAACAGAATGGAAGCAATGGAAATTTGCGTGTCTAATAGTTTTGCTGCCCAATGGCAGAAGTAGATGATCAGATGGCTTGCTCCTCTGGGCCTGATGATAGGAAACGCACTTCCAATATTTATGTATTTGCCTAATTGATATGCTTCAGTTTCAGATCCTTGACTGGTTCTTGACCAGAATCAAGACTCAAACTTTTAAGTGCTGCATTTAATTTTGTGTGTCTGAGAATTGTTAACTACAGGGAATAAACATTAACATGGCAACACATTATGTGGCATGTAGAGACTATGCTGAGGTTATCATTCATGTTTAGTGCAGATTCAACACTACTGATTTCTTAATTATAGTTAAAAAATAAGGAGCAACTTATAGGCATATGGGCCTCTTCAACCTCCTCTCTTACTTTGCCAGTTTATGCATGGTTTATTGATATATCTGCAAAGAGATCACCATGGCTAATGCTAAAGAACTTCACTGTCAAATAGACTCAACTTCCAAACCTGATAAAAAACTGACTTTAGTAACTTATTTTACAGCCATGGTTAATAGCACTGCAGATAATCACTGCAGATAATTGTTATTTTTGAAATTCACATTCCAAAGGAAAGAGAGTTTGGAACAATTTACTTTATATATATAAAGATACTTAGATACCAATTGCTAACAAAACACAGACCTTTAAAATGAATTAAATCATAAACATTAGAAAGAAGCAAACAAAACCAAGCGAAATGATAAAACATGCTTAAAGCTGACAAAAGGGGTAAAAGAAAATTACCATGCCTGAGAGAAAAGGAAAGAGAGGATAGAGTTTATGAGTCCATGATCAATTCCTTTTAACTATAGTTAAAAAATCAGCAGCTGAATATATCTGCACTCTGCCTCAATATATTTTCAGAGCTTCTATCTCCATAGCTTGTTTTAAACATATAATAATGAATCAGCATCTGGGTTCCTAAAGATCTGAACTCATAAATATTCCTTAGTTTCAATTTATCTCAACACACATTTCAGAATGCTTAACTATACAGATGTATATGAAGTAGATTGGGAATGGGGAAGGGGGGGGGGAAGGATGGGCCAAAGATCTGATAATTTGGATTTATTATTCACTATTTTTTATCTGATGTGTTTAAAAATAAAACAAAATAAAATCCAGAGTGTTCAGATTGTTTAACAATAAATCATTCTATAACAAGGGCATGATTGTTCCCTCTTCTGACTGATCAGATGCCGCCTTCTTTTCTATGATGACATAAATAATGGGATTTATACTTGGGAATATTGTTCAGAAAGATTGCATCTCAAGATTCTCTGCTTCAAGAATTATAAACTTCTGGTAAAAAGAGTGACAATCTTGACATATCTTGTGCATATGAATATGTATAATCTTGAATAGGAATACTTGTGCATGTGTTGATTATTCATATTTTGCCCATGTGTACTTCCCTATGATAGGACTCAGTTCTGGCTAGAATGTCTGTCAAATGCTGCCAGAAGTCAGGACTACACCACCTCCATAGATGCTTGGGTAGAATCATGGTGTTGGAGTACTGCTGGCTCCTTGCATCACAAAAGTCATTATCAGAAGTCATTTTCTTTCTGAGTTTCTCAGTAAATGCAGGACACCATTTATAATTTATTTATGATTTAAAATTCACAAAAAAAATAGCAAGGACAACCTAGCTGTAGAAAGTCTATAGAAACAGTAGACTCTAAAGTACATTTTTTACAATAGAGGCATTAGTTTAAAAGAAAACCTAATTGGTTTCACTGAGAATAGTAGACTCTTTTGCCCATCTTGAGTCTTACCTGCCACTTGCATTGGCAGCTGATCCCTCCCCTGAGATGCGCTGCTCTCAGAGGCCCTCCTTTTGAGATCCCACCAGATTTTTCATCTCTATTGGATCGCTTTCTTTTCCTTATATAGTCTTCCCTTTCCCCCTATATGAACATCAAGACTGTAGAAGTAGGTTTGATCTTCTTGCTGCGAGATACATGGAAAGTTCTTTGGGTACAATAAATACAGCTAGCAATGCAACAGCCGTAGTAATATACTTGAGGGTTGTCTTGAAGACCCAGTTTGTTGCTCTGCATTTGAGCTCATGTTTGCGTTAAGCCCCTTCTTCTTACACTATTCAAGGTGCTTCAGATATGGCAGACGTTTTTGAAAACCTAAGACAAAACTACCAACAAAATAATTAATACAAAACTGGGTGCAATTTCCATTGCACCTTTATATAATGACTTCTGGTAGGTACAATATGTAATTGGGGGTAGGTATGCAAATATTGTTCCTTCTGCACGTGGTTGTTTTCAAATGCTGTATGATAAGAACCATGTAAACATAAAACTTGTAAAGGGATGTGATTTCACATGCTCGCCTAGGAGTCTGTACTTGTTAGGATTTATGTTTGTACATATACACACATTACAAAACCACCATCAGTAGTGTAAAATGTATCTGTGGTGAGAAATTACATACCAGTAGGTAATTTCTAGACACAAAGTCTCATGCCATAAACTTCCCTGCAGTTGTTTCATTAGTATGTGTTTCCTAATTCATTAGTGCAAAATAAACATATATGTACTATTATTTAATATGCACCTGTGATAATCTACATTTAAAGACAGTATATAACTCAAAACTCACATGCTATTAATAATGTAATGAATTACATTTAAAGTAAAACTCAATTTAAAATTTTTGCATCTCCGACTCTGAAAACATTGACATAATTGTCCTTAGTTTTGCAAAACAATATGTAGGGATAGTTACATACTTCAAGAAGTTCAATATGAAAAAGGGGAACAAAGAATGGAAGAGGAAAAATATAGTATATTTACCTGCCCCAGTTAAATCTGAAAAGCTTAACCCCTACTTATTTCAGTAATAGTAGCATGTAGCCCGTGATCACTCAATATAACTTCTTTGGTATAAGTTTCAACAAATTTAAAACTTTTCAAAAATTATTATGTACTACATAGTTTAATTATCCTATTGGTATGATATTACTTATGTTTTAAATATTTATTATATTAGTTTGATATTATTTCCTATTATCAGCAAAAAAAGATAAGCATTGGAGATCAGATAAAACAAAGAAGCAGCAACTTTGGACAATTAAAGCTGGTATTCAAAGAGCTGTTTTCCATGCACATTGAGCTTCCAGTACAATTGCTGTTGGATACAACTTGGAAGAGTTTCACAATGTTGTGGGTGGAAATTGAAACCTCTTAATGGACCATGGAAAAAACAGTAGTCCCTTGAGTGCCAGGCCAAATATTTTAATTTAAGGGAAATAGGTGGTGGCATTATAGTTACAGGAAAAATAAATTATATAAGTAAATATAGGAAAGTAATTTACTACTGCACAATGCAACTAAAAGTTAGTTATTACAAGGATGGCTTCAAATACAAATTAATGTACCTAAGGGTATAATGTAGAATGGGATGTCAAACTCGATTTCATTGAGGGTTGCATCAGGGTTGTGTTTGACCTTGGGGGCCCAGGTGTATGTCGGGGGTGCTTGTGGTGGCCCGAGCGCTCTGTACGCAGCTCTCCTGAGCTCCATTTTTGCTGGCAGAGGCACTGCCTCTGTTTCACTGTTTCCAGGGTGACCCTATAGGCCAGATCTGGCCCGCGGGCCTTGAGTTTGACACCCCTGATGTAGAAAGTACTATCTGAAGTAAAAAAATTTCATCAGTTATGGATGAAAATAACTTTAAAATAGATTGCTTGAATGTAAATATATGCGTGTGTGCGCACGCACATAGATACACACATTTAATTTTAAGTTCAAACCAGATGAACAAATCAGAAAACTTTTCAGCTCAAAGGAGAAGAATAAGACATTAGTACTACACTTAACACAAGTAAGTAGAAGACTGGATACAAGTTTTAGCTGAAAAAATAACACCAGTTATTTTCCAACCTAATCTGCAATAAAGTTTGAATTGCAACCAATACAGTCCTTCTGATAAAAGGCTAAAAAAAGCCCTTTAAAATCACATGTTGCATTTTAGAGCATGCTATGGGTCTATTTATTAATTAAATATACTCAGTAATGTTTAACCAATAATTATTTGATGTAAATTCAGTGTGTGTCCATATGCACAAGTGCTACATAGTTTTGGATTTAATTATGAAGCTACTTTGTGTATCTCAATTCAGCCACTCCTTAGAACAGCTGTTTTTTTTCCTGGTGAACAGATGCCTGCTCTCTTAGGAAAAGATATGGCTACTTTAAAAAGTTGCAGACAGGGCTATAACTGTGCCCCTGTGATCTGAATATAAGATTATAAAAACAAGACAATATTTATATTTAATTAAATATTTTAATTAAAAGGCAAAAACATTCTTCCCATATTTATTTACTAGGGTGTTATGATTCTGAGTGCATCTAATTATATTTGAAGAGGGAAATGAACACCAATGAGAAGTTGCTTTCTCCCCACACTCCCATATTTTCTCCAACTGTTGATTCAGAATATTGAGGGACACATTTTAAGGCAGTAGCCCCCAACCAGGAACCGGCGCACTGGTTTTTTCCGCGTACTGGAGACGGCGTGGTTTTGCATGCTGCCTGCATCTCGTGAATTGGCCTTTGTTTGTTCGCACAGCCTAGTTCCTAGCACACCACAGCCCAGTGCCAGTCCATGGACTGGGGGTCGGGTGTATGCCCTGTTTTAAGGCATACACAAAGGCATACATATGTCTGGGTGCACTTCTGCATCCGCATAGGCCCATGAAATTTGAAAGATAGTAAGAGAAATTCCCACGTCATGAGTAAATGAGTCCTTTCTTTGCAAAATATAGTCAATAAATTTAAAAATATTTATGAATAAATAAATAATCTTGTAGAGTCAAAACATCATGCAAAGTTAAAATCCACTCAATATATGGCTTGGAATAATATTAATAATAATAATATAATATAAACTATTATAATAGAAAGTATAGTTTGGACTACAATCAATAGTTTATGGAATTAAAATGTATCATGCTGTATAAATTAGATAAATCATAGTTAGAATTTTGGTCTGCCTATACAAGCCAGAAAGTACTGATCTACTAGCATCTACTTCAAGTAATGATGGCTCAACCTTCCTTATACAAAATCAAGACTAAGAAAATTAATTAATGATTCGGTGTAATGTCTAAATATGTTTTGCAGATTGCGGCTTGGGTTATTATGATTACACATGATGCGTAAATTGACAAACCAGCTACATTGTATAAATTTTATGCATTTATATATATAAAAAGTACCATGCTTTACATTCTAAACTATACTTGGTAAAACACATTTAGTATGGTGAATGGAGATGTATTAGAACAGTGTTAGCGATATCTTATAAATGTGATCACCTAAAACAACCATCAAAAAGTGATGTTAGCATATCTTTGGTGCTTTCCAGCTGTCCCCTTAAAATGGGTGAAGTCAAAATATTGACTCTTTTTTTGTACTTTTTATGGTTTGGAGAGGGTTCAGGTGTAAATGGATGCCAGATGCTCAAGGCACAATTTCACAAAGCTCTCCTCAGTTTTGGTGTGCAGCTAAGCAAACTGTGGAACAGTCCTTAAGTCAAGGAAATGTTGACGTCTTTCACCTTGTACAACCCAGGTTGCTGAGAAGATGCCATCACACCCAAATTGTACCTTGAGTTTACTTTAAAAGAACTTAAGAAACTATTTATGGATTTTATATCAGAGCATAGTATAGAAATATATTGTATACGGAAGCTAAATGTTCATACTAAAATAAAAATTTTTATTCCTGTAGGCATCCATTAGAATTTCTAGAATATGACATAAATTATTTTGAGGATCTGCAAATTAACAGTTATCAGGGTATTTTTTAAAAAAATAATGTTATGCCAAGGTACAAATATCAGATATTAGTTAAAAATCTTATTATTAAAAATTAAAAATTGGCAATGGATTGGGGAGGCTGTGTATATGAATCTTTTTAATAAACTAGTTCTACACAAGATTTAACAATAATAATGAAACTCAAAGCAGTAATTTATCCCTCTTTTTAGCTGTTACTTTGATGGCTAAATATAAACTCATCCACTTTTTGGGAATAACTATTAATATTGCCTGTTGGTTCTATTCTGATGAAAAAAAAAGATTATTTACATACAATCCCCTCAAACCCTTCTTAAATGTCCATTAAGGGAACTAGAAATATTTTTAACAGCATTATTCCTGGAAAACAAAAGAAATATTGTTTGAATTACTTTCTAAATTCAACCATACCATTTTAGGCTCAAAAGAAAGAAAAGCTTTTCCATTCTGATATTAAGATTTGCTGAATTTTAGTTGGAGTTGAAAGAGATGAAATTTAAAAATAGAGATCACTTTCCCAAAAAAGCAAAGGACGTTTGGCAGAATCCCCTGGGAAATAAAAACAAGCCACAAGTTTTCTAAAAGCATTTATTTTATAACTTCCATCAGAAAAGACCACGGAATGGTTAACAACTGGAGAAAAATGAATTCTAATGAAAAATGATTCCTAGTGAATTTTACAGCACGGCAGCAGTTAGACCACAATGTACCATGGAATCTGAAAGACACAAAGAGATTAAAAGCTTTGAAAAGACATTCCATTAAAACCTTTGCACTTGGAAAATCTTAATAAATCCATTGCGTCAATTGACTTACTCCTTTTTTGTCAAGCAGTTCAAGAGTTTTTGCTCAGTAAAGTACCGCTACGTACAGTAGCCATAGAACTGTGATCCTCTTGAGTGCCTGTGATTCCATTGTTCATTTCCTGCAATGCTTTTTTTCACCAGGACTGGAAAATCACCCTCAATTATTTTTCTGTAGCGAAGAAAGACAACTAAGTACTTTACGTATTGGGGTGAATGATATGTTATAACCATATGAATGTTTTATTAACACATAATGTGCATTTACGACTGCTAAGAAATGGAAAATTATTTCTGAAAATGGCACCGGAGGTTGCTGCTTTAATGATACTTAGCACATGACAATTAGGGGGTTTTTTTTGAGACAGAGCAAGGAATTCTCCCCAAAAGTATCTGAATAGATTTGAAAATCTTACTACCCAGGGAAATCAGAAAGAGAGCCTGGATGGGCATTTGGTTTAAGAGAGAGCTTTAACTTTAGACAATTATTTTATCTATGCTGGGTTTTCATGGTTTTCTTTATTAAAAGCTAGAAATGTCACATGCCTCTCTAGGAAGCCCTGGTGATATAACATTTTATTTTGTTACATTATTTTTCTATATGTTAAAAAAAAGAGTAAAATAAATTCACTGTAAAACTAATAAATTCACCATTTACCTAATAAACCATAAACAATAAAGTAAAATAAAAATAAGGTCAGAAAATAGTAGCCTAACTGCATACCTACAAGAACATTAAATTAAATAAACAATATGATTTGATAAATAATAAATAAATAATACAATTTTAATTAACGGTTGATTTCATTTTGTTTCAACCAATGAACGCTTGCACAAATATCTTTCAGAAATTCCATATTAGACTTTTTAGCTTCAGAAATATTTATTGATATTTTCCATTAGACAATATTGTGATGGCTTGAAGACTTCTGTCCAAAATATCTTCCAAAATTATCCATATATTTGAAGATGCCTGGTTTATCTGTTTGTATTGTAGTTGTGCTGTTAACAACTCTGTAGTCAGTTCCATAATGATGAAATAACAAGGGCTATATTATACAGTCTGTTCAGGGCCTTTGCAGGGTCACGTTTGAGCCTCAGTTGTATTTAAAAAGCATAGCAAGTATAGCATTTGTTTTGACAATTATTATTTTTTTAATTCAAACTTTTTCTTGAAGAAAAAGAAATTGACATTGAAAATGGAACAGGCTATAAACATTGTCTCTTTTGGATGACACATAGCAATTAAAACAAAAAACAAAACCCCACACTCTGGATTGCTGCATCTTCGGTTGAATTAATATTTGTAATTTCAAGGGCAAGATCAACAAAAATAGAAACAATTTTAATGTGAAATAGGCTAATAAATCCTACTTCAAGTCTACAAATGTGTATATATCAATTTAGAACTTCATAAAAACCAATAAATTAATGTCATGTACTTGTGTCATGTTATCATTTTGAGAGGACTTAAAATGATTTACAAACTCTATTCAGTATAGAAGTGACACAGTATTTTAAATATTTAACTGAAGTCTTGGAAGTATTATCAAATACAATAAATTACCTGTTAGGATAAAGTCTAATGCTGATGGAGTGACTTCAGAAAACAAAATATAAATAATTTAACTATTTAACTCTGCAGAAAACTAACAGTTATTTGGCTAAAATCAGGGATCTATTGAAATAATGTGTGCTCTGGTTTATTTTATGAATTAATATTTTTAAATCAGTCAGGTGGACTATTTTATTTTACTGTTTTGTGTTTTAAAAATAATATTAATTATCAATAATATTTTAAGCAATCGACTCGCATTAATGTTACTATCAGTAAATAATTAAATTACTTAATTTGTTTGAAATTTGTTTGTAGTTTCACAAATATATAGTATATTCACTGCTATCCTTGTAAGAATATTCACTCAGATATGAGCATAGAATTTCCCCATTCATTTCAATATAGTTACTTTATCTACACACACACACATTTATGCTTGTCAGTTGGGTCTGTGCACTAGCTTTAACAGTTAGCACACTACATACATGTATACAAAACTTGCAATGGCAATTAGTCATTTCTGAAGCAGGGCAGAGTTGTTCACACATTATATACAGGAAGCCATGATATGTAATTTATTCTTCTTGAATTACTGGAGATACACAACATACACAAATGCTTTGTATCAATTATATCAAAATGTTTTCTTTTATATTTATGTTACATTGCTCCTTTTCCAGCATTTTAGCATGACCCTGGAGAATCTGACTTACTCATTTCACTTAGTTGTGGCTGATATAAAAGGTCACGGGCAGTATAGAAGTATTTATGAGGTCAGGCTACCATGATGTGTGAATCCTAAATTGCTTTTGCTAAATATTCTTATAGTTATAATAATTAATCTTTTAAAATATAGTTATTATTCATAAGAAAACTATTTTTATATAGCAAGTACTTATTTCTAACACTAAAAGTATATTTCTGAGTTCATCAAAGATATTAAAAAGAAAATATGGACGTTGCAATTTGAGAAGTTATTACAGAACTTGTGTAAGGTGCAAAAAAGAAGAAGTTAAAAGCAATAAAAAACTGTGTGCTATATTTTAATATTTTATGGTTTTAATTTCCCAATAAAAATATTATTGACCGAACCATAGTCCTGATCTGATCGCTCTACTCTGTGTAAGGAGCGGCAGTTCAGAGACACAAAGTTCATTGAGTGAATCAATCCTCTCAGTATCATGGAAATCTCAGTGTGGAGAATAGATGCCAATAAAGTTATGCCTGCTATTGAACTGAATGGAACAGTCTCTACATAAAGTACATGAAAATCTTCTTTGATATATCATAGGACACACCTGTTTTTGAAATAGGGTTGCACAAAGAACAGTGAATTTATTAATTCTTAGTATCAGCAACTGATCTTTCAAAGCAGACATTCTAAGGTTAACCTTCATATACGTAGTGAATGCTACAGCATGTGAAATAAGTCTGAGTCTGAATGGTCAAACATTAACCTTGAATATCAATAGGATCTATGTTTTATTCAGGAAAAGAAGAATAAGCAGGCAGACGTTATACGTATTGTATAATTCAATTCCAGTACAGAGTCATAACTTCATAGGGGCTCGCAACATGTCAAGGACTTTTATAGCTGCACAGATATTTTTGATAGACAAGTTGGAACGCCACTATACTAAGGAAATACTCAATTTGGAACTTTTGGCCGAGGATCAACACAGAAAGTGAATCTACTAGTAAAATATTAAAGTAAGTAGAAAGCAAAATTAAGCAAATCTTATTTCAGTCATTTCAATTACCGTTGTAAGACGTTTTATAAACAAGTTTGTAATTTATATGCCACTGGCCTGTAATGTCTTTTCATCTTTATGATACATAAAGGATTAGCAATGTGCTATGTGATCACATATACCAAAATCAAGTACCCTGCCTTGAAGAAAACAGGTGACATAAAAAAGCTTGGGAAGAAACAGGGTGCACTTTATGTGCATACATTTAATCTTACTACAAAATGTCCATCAATCCCCGTTAGTCCTTTCATTTAGAAATCAGTTATTGCAAGTTGCACAATAAACTTGTATGCTTTGCAGCAGAGGTGGGTCTCAAGGAGATAAAGGAGAGGAGAGTTGTGACCTTATGGATTAGTTAAAGGGACAGCATTCCATGCACACGGGACAGTGTGGAATATGCTACATTAAACCTGAAATTATGCAGAGCAGCAGTACTCCAGGTAAAGACTCAAAGGGTGTGTGTGAGGTGCCTATTTTTTTTGAGACAGAGGCAGTGTGGTTCTGTGATTGGCCATTAAGCAGGCAAGTTAATTAAGTGATGCAGGACTACACCAAACTCCTGTTACTTGCCACTGTTTCTCATAGGGCTGCTTCAAACATGACATGCCAACATGACGGGAACCATAGTGTAGGGGAAAAAAACGATGGAGGCGATCATTTTGCCAGTGTCTGTTTTGACTCTGTTACACGCGTTCTGAAGTGCAGCAGGTTCCAAATACACAGCAGAAGAGACAACCAGCACAACATGGGTGTGCATATTTTTCTACGCAAGGAGGCTCCCGTTTGTAAGAATAATATTATGTATGAAACAGTCCTAATTAGTTGCCAGTTAGCACAGTAACCTTGTGGTAATGACTGGGGGACAACCAGAAACGGTCTCAAACATATAAAGGGAGAGAGAGTTGGGATGAAGGAGGCAAGGCAAAAAAAGAAAAAAAAATGGGATCGTTTATGTCAAACAAGATTTCTCACGGGATATAATTATTTTATACCTTTTCAATCCATTCTCTAAATGACTAGAACCATACTGATTTATTATTTTGTGATTGATAATTTGAACCACTACATACAATTGTGTATTCCACTTTAGTATAAGATGGTACAGGAAAAAAAGTAAAAAATAAAGAGACAAAAATGCTTCCCCTTACCCTTCTTCTTCCGTACTGAAGCTTGGAAATAGAAAGGGAATGAAAATAAATCAAAATCTGAAGAGAATAGTCTTCTAATTAATGTTAAGGCTTAAGCACTAACATTGAGCATTAGGCACTCCTACTGGTAGTACTGGATGAACTGTATTTAAGAGGCATTAAAAAGTTGGCTATTTCTAAAATCAATATCTAATTTCAGAAGTTAAACAGCATAGATGGGAGTTTTGGGGAGAAAATGCAATTTGAAAGAGACATTCTCAAAATACTTAGAATTTAAAGAGAAATGAACTGTAACCCCCTGATTATCAATTACTAATTACCTTTCTGCAAATGTTAAAATGATTTATGAAATTGTAATTATTAAAGGGTGCCTAATAGTCAGTGAGAATGCAAAGACTTAATGGAATAAGAGGCTTCCATATAATCAGGCTATGAGTTCTTAAGTTTGTGGATTCCCGCATTGGGATGCCACATGACAACTGGAGGAAGATACTGGTATCTACTTTAAAAAACTAGCAACATAGCTGATAAAATGTCAGCACATATTCATTGTTTCACACAGAATTACCTGAAATCCTTTCATTAATATCTACAAAGTTATTTGTGCTGTTTAAAAGTATTCAGCACAGACTTTGTTTTCCAGGTCAGCGAATATCTCCCAAAGATGGATTAATTTTCAGGACAGCAAAAATTAAATATTTCTAATATATAAAATGTCAGAGTAAGGGATTATCTGAAAGTCAATTGGTTAAGTGCTTTAGGGACAAATAGAAAATAAATCCAGCCACCACAATGCTTCTAGAATTGTCTACTGCCTGAAAGCTATAGATATTTCTTATTATTTACATAAGAATAAATTGCTCATCAAACTTGGGAGATATTTGAGCCAGTTTTAGGTGAAATAAAAAGGGAAGGGGCGGGAAAAAATGTTTTAAAAGCAGCATAACCGAAGTACATTGAAAATAACATATAGTTAGCATATGCTTTGTACCTAATCTAATTTCTAGCATTTCTACAGGATAGAAAATGACCAATCTGTGCACATAATTCATTGACAATAGACAGATATTCTAAGTTTGAAAATGGTAACTTATTTTCTTAAGCATTTTCTTTTTTACAAATAGTAAGTTATAATATATATATTTACAATAGTTTACTTAAAAAAGCATAGTATTTTGATTAAATGATCGTTATTAATTACATTATGGGTGTAGCTATGCTAATTGAAGAAAATATAAACAATCTAAAAGAAATAAAGACCAATCTCTCTGATAAAAGAGCATCAAAGCCTTTTTTTCTCCAATTACAATCATCTTATTCTCAATTAATTATTAAGTAGTATTTTATTACGTAATAATATTATTATTCTGTAATGAACTTGGCAACTTTGCATATCATAGCCAGTTAGCATACATTTCACTGTGCTTTAACATATTCCATTAATCGATATACAAATAGTTACACTTTCAAAGAAACAAAGTCCTGAAAGCTTCTTAGAAAACATATACGCCAGAACCCTAACACATGAGCCTTATGCAAGATCAATTCTACAACTAATAGTGCTGTGCTTTAATGGAAATTAGGAAACATTCATTGAACGGATATGATGACATTTTCAATTGCCTGTGTTATGCAAGGCAAAGGCCTCTTAAGAACAGGAGGTAGTCTACTAAACAGCACCCATTGCTCCTATAGCATGTATTTATTAAACACACACATACATCCACACGTTTTCTCAGAACAATACTCAATTTGCTCCAGTGATACATATAACCTAGCAAGTAGGTGTGCACAGGATTGCACGCTGCATGTATACATTCAAATTCTTTGCTACAGAGAAGCAACCCAGACTATCTTTTAATGCTACCAAATCTGGGTTGCAAAAAATGTACACAACCATTAAGTGGCAGCAAACAGATGCAGAAAGGTCTAATTCATTATTGCCATCTATCGGTCATTCCACTTTTAAAAATATCTGGTAGTTCTAATGTATTTAGCACTATTGGCAGACATACATAGACAGTGTACATTGTATATTCTTCTACAGCTTGATAAGAAGCACCTAAATTCAATAAAGTGCCTAAATATCAATAAAACTTTCTCACTTGAAATTAGTTGAATTTGAAGTGGATAGGTAGTTTAATGATACAAGGGAAAGAACTTGCGAGATGGGACCAACAAAAGTTGCCTTGAGATGGCCAAATAAGAGACAGCATAGTCTGCAGTTGGATAGTGGGTAGGGCAAGAGGTTTAGAAAGTACCCTTCCTATTTCTTGGGCTATAAAGAGAGGGGGAATTGGTGATTTGTATTTTAAGACTTGTAAGAGTCTGTTAATGTAGTTTTACAGGAAAGTAGAGTTAGCTTATCAACTCTTGTTTCCTGTCTGGCCTACCTAGTAAGGTTGACAGTACCTTTATTCACACCAAACCTGTATACTTCTGTTGAACTTTGAATAAATCAAAACTAGATTTATGAATCTATAAGACAAGATTTTATCACACCAAAGCACATTTTTGTATATAAAAATCATATTACTAAAGAAGAAAGACTGTTCTTTTATATTACAGTGATTATTTTTATATTGTTTTTATCTTTAAAAAGGAATTGATGCTAAACTTTTCAAAAATAATATAAAAGAAAAAAATCTTAAAAGTCTAAGAGTTTTAGTTGACTTTATTTAGGAAAAATAAGCTAATTTGAATCAGACTGATCCATTTGAAGTAGTAATATGTGCAGTGGTTATAGTTACTTTTATAAATCTTCACATTCTATAGTACATAGGAAGTCTTTGAAAAACGATGAACTATTTTCCTTAATTCAGTTTGCATTTGTATACTAAACTAATGTTATCCTACCAGAAAGCCTCAAAATACTATAGATAGATCATCTACAATGATCCATATTGAAGAATTTTGAAGATTTCAACGTACAGCAAAACAGGGGAGGGATTGCTATAGATAGAGATTGTACAAATCTGATGGCAAACAATGTATGAAGAAAGTATAAGGATGGCCATTGGCATTCACAGAGGGTACAAACAAGCAAGCTGATGGGAGTTACATTACAGTTTAATCTAGTGGTTAAGGCATCAGGCAACAAAGCAGGAGACTGTGAGTTCTAATCGTCCCTTAGTACTGGGCAACTTTGGGCCAGTCTCAGACCAATTCATCTCACAGGGTTGTTGTTGTGGGGAAAATAGGAGGAGGAAAGTGTGTTGGATATGTTTGCCACCTTGAGTTATTTGTAAAAATAATAAAAATGCTGGATACATAAAATAATTAAAATAAAACGATCTGAGTCCGAGCTCTTTGTATTCCCTGGCATGAGAATAAAGAGGCAAGGCATAGATCACAGCTCCATTTAAACCACTTTGCCTGTTTGCCTGTAAATGACTCTTGCCATGGCCCAAGGAAAACTGTTTGTGGATCTTAAAGTAGTTCATAAGTAGAATAATAAGATATTAAAGCAGCAGTGCAAAAAGTGAATTTCACTTAGCACTACACACTGATTTCTACAATTTCTATATACAGGTCAATGAATAGATTCTACTCATTGGTCATATAAAAATAATGATTAACTTAGATTAGGTTGTATCCAAACCCTGTAGCCAATCAAAGTTGGGGGCAAATTTTATAAAATCATCATTTCTATTTTCGTATGAAGTTTCTGCTCTGGAGACTTGGGGAATTCTTTAGAAAAGTGTAGGAGCTGAGGGATGCAGGTAGACAATAGGCCATTGTCTCTATACTTTCCCTAGCAAAGATCCTTAATCTATTCTCTAAAGAGGCATCTTGCTTATGGAAGCCTAGGTTTGTCATAACAAAAAGATGCAAAAAATAAAATAAAATCCATGAGATGACAGGAAGACTTTTTTTCAAGAATATAAAAAAGCAACTCAATCTAAAAGTCTAAGATACTTATCTGGCTTATTTTAAAAAGTCTAAAAACCTTTCATAATGGGTGAAAAGAGGGTATGCTTCTCAACTCTTGAGAAGGATAATTAAACAATATTCCCAAAAATTAGGAAATTTGATACTGACAAAATTAAAACACATCAACACTCGAATGTATATAGCGATCCCGTTATTTTCCCTAAATAGGTTAGAAAATTGTCCCAAAACTATATTAAAAACAAATAATAAAACATTTTTTGGCTTTTGTAACATATGAATGGCATTTCCGTGAAGAAAATTTTAATAAATTTTATAGTTAAGAAAATAAATCCATAGAAAATGTTGTACACATAATAGTCAGTTTTGTATTTGACAAATCTCTGAAATATTTTCTATTGAATTTTTTTGTTTTGTTTAAATATAATTTACAAAAAGCTTAGGTATTATTAAATAGAGAGACTTAAATATAACTTCTTAATAATTAACTGTGATGGTTAAAAACTGCACCTATTTTATTTATGTATGTTCATATTAAAAGATTATGTTATTTTTTCCAAGTATTTGGTTAGTAAGAGAGATCAAGATTCTCTCAAAATGTGAGTTGAGCAGCAAAATAATGTAATAAATAACATAAATAAGATTATGAAGGAAGTTATTAGGACTCAACCAATTACTCAATAACTTTCATTGTATTTCATAAGTAAGATAACTAAACCAATTACCATGCAATTATTAAAAATGGAAAAAAACTTCAAAAAATACTTTTTCTTGCTAATACAAATTCCTCAAAACTTTAGTAATAAATAAGCAATTATGATTGGTTCAGATCCCCGAAAAATAATGATAGCAAGTGTGCAGTTGCTGCATTTCTGGAAGGATCCTTTCCTTTGCCTAATGGATATTCTTTCTTTGTCAGTTATTAAATGATCAGCAGAGGGGAAAGGCTACAAAAAACCCCACAAAGCAGTTTCCCCTTTTCTATGTTACAAGCAAATGTGTCTGTCAGAGATGATAATTTTGATAATCGCTTGTTAAATTTGTGCAAAAGCTTCAAATAGGCTTTGAACTGCTGATAGAGGGGATCTGAGAGCAGAAATCTGTTTCTATCCACTAATTGCATTTGGGGATCAAAGCAAAGAACCCCAATGGGAGCTACAGGTACATAGGTTTGGGGTTTTTTGGTCAGCTTTTTAAAAACAAGGACTAACAGCTTACCTTTATCCACTAATGAGAGGCCACAGAAATTTAAAATAAAACAATATTAGATGAACTGATTAATCAAAAATACAATAAAATAAGCTACAGCTTTAATTTCATGTTTAAATTGATGGTGCATATAAATGATACATTCACTTGCAGAGCTGGAAACAAAGTAGGATTATTCATGCTCATCATGCAAATGTGGAGCCTCCAGAAATGCAACATTCCTATGTAATCATTGCAATCCAATGTCCAGTACAAGGTGCAGTTCACTTTCAAACAGAATAACATTGGCTTTACATCTCCATCATTGCAGCATGCTCTTTAAAAACACTTTCTTACCAAGCTCTTCAAGCTCTGAGGTCATTGACTTAGACCGCAAGGTCAGTGCAGTGGTTGGAGCCCGTTTTGGAGGTGGTGGGGCTTTGCATTAAACAGAAGGATATAGATAGTAAGTAAAAACACTTCAGGATACATTGTTCAGATTCAATTCAAAATTATATTACTATTTAAATTAAAATTAAACTGCTTGCCTCAGTGCCCAAAAGATAAAGTTGTCTGATATATTATGAGCAACACTTATGAGCTACATACAGAAATGTTCACAAATAAGAAATACAACACATGGATACTAATTTAGCGCAATGAAAGCTTGCAGTAGACATGTTAGACACAACAGTGTTCGAAACAAGAGCATTACTTTCTGGCTAGGCAAAAACTGTATGGTACCTGAGTTTTTAAACAATACATTTGTTATGCTGAATTCACAGTTTTACACTATTCTAGATTCGTGAGATAAAAATGCATATATGAATCATCATAAGCATAGCATGCTGATGCCAAAATTGGGTTATCACAAGAAGGCTTTGCTATGTTATTGAAGCTCACATATATAAAACTGGCAATCATATGGAAAATAAGGAGATTTATGAGTCGTGTACTTTCATTCCTACATTTAATCCTGCTTCTAGGAATTGATAGTGAACAACAATTCTGCTCAGGTACATTTGTAACATAAATACAGATCAATAAATTACAAACTGCATGGAAAAGGTAAAAAACAAATAAAAGCCACTAACCAACATTCAATTGCCAAAATGCATGGTAGTTGGCTGCAGGATTTCCTTATACAAATTACTGTAACCACTAACTCTGAGAATTGAAAGTGGAGAAGTCTTAGAAAAGCAGGGAAAATGCCAACAGCTTGGCAAAAAAATAATAGAAATTAATATGGAGATGCTGTTATTTAATATTGCCATCTCCATACTCAATCAATAAACAATATTGAAAGATAGCACTATGTAAGAACCCCAGCTTTATTCTAGCATGAATACATGTCATTTCCAGCTCATTGTTCATATTATTTTATATTATGATTATCTTTACTACTACCTACAATGGTAGCATACTTTCATTAAATAGAAACTCCCAATAATCAATTTTTGGTTTATTATCAAGATTAGTTATTCTTTTATAAATTTATGTGCATGATTTAAAACATGTTGAGTTACTGGCTGGCGACATACAACTGTAAAAGCAAATGCCATATAAAGATGGTAACATGCATGTGTATTTCACAGCAATGGGACAGTTGCAAGTTAGATGTATTAATAAGAAAAAAAGACATCAAAAATACATAGTGCCTTTATTCACCTTAAAATATTTTTTCAATATAGTTATTATTAAAAATCCGAATATATAAAAAATAAAAAGTATATTTGTTGATTGAATCTATCAATTACACATTTTCTGGTTCAAAGACATCTTGAAGGATTGTGATTTATTATTTATAACAAATCAAATAGCTAACAATTATTCCTCTTTCATGATGCCCAGAAAATCTGCTACCACATTTTGCCAATCAGTAGGAATGGCCATTAATGTGGAGAACTATGTATATGAAAATGTATTAGCACATGCTTTTGACAGATTATGACAAAACCTAATTGGATTCAGACATAAATGTATTAACCCTCTTTTATCTCTCAGAAAGATACTTAGCAGTGCTGGAATTACTTCCTTGTGGAGCAATTTCATATCCATCCTGGCAATGTGTGTAAATTGTTTCATTCATACAGAATGTAATAGCACATTGCAGGAGGACAGTAATCAATTATAAAATTAGTCTCCACCCAATTATTTCACGTACACTTACAGGGGCTTCAGGAGCAATGATAGCACCAGAAGTTCCACAACGCTGGAAATCTATCTTAAAAGAACCCTTGCATTCTTGAATGCGGACATCCACCTTTTCCTTTAATTAACAATTACTTGAATGTCAGAAAATGGAATGGTGTACCAGATTCTTTTATGAAGAAGCATCTGAAACAATTAAAATAATGAAAAGACAGTACCTTTCTTTCTGGCTGTGTCGTCTGGATCTAGATTTCTGGTTACAGTGACAACTTTAAGAACTAAGTGATTGCCTCCTTGTCGGATCATGTTCACCACCTGCCTGTGGCCAACCTTGACTACATTTTCATTATTAACCTGTAGAGAAAAAAGAATGGAATAGAATTAAAGTAAACAAAATTAATTCATATTAAATTCATAAGGAAAAAGACTGTTTTCATTTTTGTGAATTCTCATATAAATTAATTTAATCCTGGACTAATGTGAGAATCAAAACTTGTCATGCGACTTGACAAATTGTCCTATGAAATTATCATTTCAAAATTATTCTGAGGAGAACGATATGTTAAAACACATCTGTAAGGAATACACTGAGTTGAAGAAGTATTGGACAGGAGAAATGCACACGCATAAATTAAATAAAATAAATAAAATGTCCCATCTAAAACAACTTTTCATTTAAAAAAAAAAGTATTAGCGCTCTGTGTTAATCCCACTTAATTTAGAGACAGTAGGAAGAATTTTTTTTAAATTACAAACAGATTTCACTCATAAGCAAAAGCTGTTTAAAAAGCACAGATGTGAAAGCTTTGCTTAGCCACGTGACTCAATCAATAGGAATAAACAAATGTGAACTAGGTGGAAAAGCTGAGTATTTCATAACTTCTTGGAATTATATGAAGGTAAAAATTGTGAATCATCAAATAGATGAACTATTGTTAGTGATTCACATTTGCTCTCCAAGCCATCTTTCTGGTTTACTTAGGTTTGACATCTAAATAAGTGGCTAAAGCAAAAAACACAAAATATTTTTTAAAAGTTCTTTTCTGACACATTACAAAATGCATTTTCTTACAACCTTAGAAGGCATCTATGAATTACTCCCAAAGCTTCTAAGGGACAAAGCCAACCTTGAAGTGCCTCTGTGTGAAGTGTTCTATAAAATGAAGTGTTCTATAAAAAGGGAAATGGTAGAACAGAGAGATGGATATAAAGGCTCAAATAAATGGAAAAATATGAACTTCGTAAAGTGCCCTTGTAAGACATTTATAGCAAGCTAACGTGACCCTGACTGATGCAGGGAACCTCTGGTCTAGTAAATCAAACTGTTTATATTCACTGACCACATCTCTGAGATTGAACAGGTAGCATGCTGACTTACTAGAAAGGGATATATAATAATGTCACACAAATGTGTTTATTTTATGTTATTTTATTAATCAAATTTATATAACTGCTCAATTGAAACAAACAAAATGTTAAAAAGTTATGATATTTATGTAGTTGCTTACAAGCACATCTAAATTATATTAAAGTATATTATATTATGTAACCAAAATGTCTTTACAATCCCCCAGGCATGTCACAACTTTTGAGCACCCCTAATGTTTGGCAATAGAAAGTTGAAAAATTTGACACGCCTAGGCAGTGCCCTCATTACCAAATGTGACTCTAGATAGTGTACAACAATAAATAAAACAACCAATGTAAAATTTTTGAAACAACAAGAATAAAAGCAAGAATAAAAAATATTACAATGTCACACTATAATTTCTACTGTGTCTGCCTTTTTCTTCTTTTGTCTTTGCCTTGCAGGGTAGTGGGCCAAATTCTTGATTCTGCTTTTGTTTGTGGCTACTCAGCAAAATATCAAAGCTGATATAGGCTTAAACTTGTTTCAAGGTCATCAACATAATCAATAAATTCCAACTGTGTAATGAGGAGACTGGCTGGTGGGATGCGAGGGGGGGGGAGAGCAACACTTAATTAATGTCCAATCTTATTCAGTTTTATCATACACACAAAAAGATTCATCTCCTTCTATCCACAATAGTTGTCCCACATGTGCAGTGACACTGAGCTATACTATATCAAATGTTCATAATTATAGAAAACCACAGAGTATGAAATAAATAAAAATCAATTGAACAGTTTGACATCTATAAATCACATCACACACATAATTTATGATTATTTTAACAGAAATAGTATTTGCTATATAAGAGATACCTTTGCATATTTTCTGGAATTTACTGAATTTGAATTTGCTGGATTCATTTAATGGTTGGAGAGGTGGGCGTCAAAATAAATGTTAATTTGAAGGATGTGGCTTTGTATTATAATAGTTTTCTTCCTAACAAAAAAATTATATATTGATTTTGGTCTGAAAGACTCATTGGTTTTTAAAGATATTTTACATTCTCTGACTTTTATACCAAGCAGGAAGGAAATTAACTGAAGGCCAACAGAAATGTTTTTATGAAAAAAAAATATTATTGTAAGGATACCTATTCTCCATCCTCTAAACAGTGGTGTCGTTTTATATATGAATACAGGTAGTCCTTGCTTAACAACTATTTATTTATCAAACTTCAAAGTTACAGCAGTGCTGAATGAGCCAGTCCTCAAATTTATGGTCACTGTAGTGCCCCGTAGTCATATGATCAAAATTCTGGTGCTTGGCAATTTGCAACTGCCTTAGCCAATGGCCAGGCATTCTTTATCAACAGTGAGAGGAAGAAGTTGGTCAAGATCAGCAGGGGGTGGCAAGTATAGGCAACAGAGTACAGGGTGTCTAAAAAGGAAGGAATGGGAGGAAAGTTGGGAAAGTTGAAATCATGACCTTGATGCACACAGCAATGTTGGCAGACTCTATTTACCAAAGAAAATATGTGGGCGTGGCATGGTGGAAGTACACCAGATTGTTGAAGAGGAAAAAAAAGACATTGAAAAAAATATCAGAAGGACAGTGAAAAAGATGCACCGAAACTAGTATACCATGAAGGCTTACTGAATACCAAAGGAATTCCTTGCCACTAGCGGCCTATAAGAAAGACAAAGCGAAGAATAAAAAAGAGGCATGCCAAGACAACGTATTGCATGACCAGTACATTAAAAAAAACAAAAACTAGCAGGCAAAGCAGATAACAGCAAGACCTGGCAATGACTAGTAGCAAAAAAGTTGAAGAAAGAGACAAAGGGACTAATTCTGGCTGCACAAGGTCAAGACTTCAGAACTAATGTATAAAAAAGCCAAAGTTGAGACAAGGACAGACAACAAATGCCACCTCTGCAAAGAAGCTGAAGAAGCAGCGGACCACCTAATTAGCTCCTGCAAGAAAAGCTCACAAACAACAGCATGACCAAATAGCAACAATGGTACACTGGAATATCTGCAAGAAATACCATTTGCCTACGAACAAGAACTAGTAGGACTACAAAATAGACAAAGGGATAGGAAATGACAAAGCTAAAGTGCTCTGGGACTGGACAATTTAAGCAGATAAGCATCTGCCACATCATACCCCAGATTTAACAATTGTTCATAAAGCAGATTAAAATAGTCTGGATACCGAATGTTGCAGTATTTGGAGGCAGCAGAAGAGAAGAGAAAGAACTGGAGAAAATCACAAAATATTAAGATCTGCAAAGAGAATGGCAAAAGAAAGCAAAGATTGTACCAATAATAATAGGCACCTTGTGTGTAATCCCAGAACAACAGAAGCACCTCTTGAATTCCATCAGCATTGACAAAATCATCACCAGTTAATTGCAAAAGGAAGTTTTATTTGGAACAACCTGCAACAATACATTCACCACCATCAAACAACAGCAACATATATCTATCCCAGGTCTTTGGGAAGGACTCGATAGGTGACTTTGCATAAAGTGGATTTGCATAAAAATGTCAAATCCAATATAAATGTCTCACTAACTGTGCAACCAACTATAATAACACATTTTTAAAAGTTTAATTTTCTTTCCTGGTAGATTTTTTTCTGATAAATGTCATTCAACTTTAAATTCCCACAAAATATATGGAGATGGCCAGGACATTTTATGCCTCTTAGTAGAAATCAAACATAATTCCGACACTAAGAGAATAGCAAACTAATATGCTGGAATATGCATTAATATGAAAAAATAATTTCATATTGTATTTGAAAAGTCTGATACTGAATTTAACTTTATGGATTAAAATTATGTACATGAATTGTACTGCACCTGAAGTTTGGTGGGTTTGCCCTAACATAACGGTTTCAAAAAATAAATATATATTAGGCAACTCGAACCCCACTAAGTCATCATTTCAGAGATATTTCCTTACCTAAACAGAGAAACAGAAAGGCTACTGGTGGGCAAAAAGCCTTCTCTTCCCCTCCCCTCCCTTCCTTTCTCTTCCTTTTCCAGCAGACAGCTAAATGTCTGCTACTGGAGAGGGAGTGGGAATTGCCAGAATGGCTGGGAAATTGTCACAGAATGTTGAAAATGAAGAACACTTGATTTTAGCAAAAACCCTGCAATGCAGCAGTGGCCAGAACACTACAACAACCACAACTTCCCCACATTTCATTTCCTTGGAAGTCACGGGTCCTGATTATGGATGCATTCTGTAAGTTAGCCCATTTTGAGGGACAAATTATTGGACTATGATGTACCATTTCATCCAGTTAAAGGTAATGACAACAAGATTTTTAATAGTATATACAGTAGAGAGGTGATCTGATTTTTAGATAGATACACTTAACTATTCATCTTAAAGAAGCCATTGATGCATTTATTTCTTCTAATACACTCAATGTCTAATCTTCAAGTTGTCTTAATAGTTGTTCCCAAACATAAACATAATTTCCCACAAGATAGATTACTTTAATTAACTTCAGAGTCTTAAATCAAATTCATTTGATCTTTTAAACCATTTAAAACTTTTTAAAACCAACACTAATCATCCTTTTGCTATATTATTCCAAAAATATTTTAAAACAAAGCTGTAAACATAGAGTCAGCATGTCAATTCTGATCTTGGAACACATTTAAAAAGTTTCTACAGTAAGCCTTTCAGATAAATGCCTTAGACTTAGAGTCATGTTGTAACATGAGAAAGTTGCTGTAGTTTTACTTATTTTCCCATTTGGTTTTATTTGCTATAATAAGAATAGGAAAAATAAAGTAGAAAACGGTCTTCAAGCTACATAGTTTACAATATAGAAATACTGATCTATACTCAATTCTTTTGTCCTATAAAAAGGACACATATAAACCCAATGTTGTATATTGTCATACAGATATAAAAAGAACCTGAATGTCACATTTAAGCTGCCTGAGTTATACTACAGCACAGGTGTCAAACTTGCGACATCATGTTGCTGTCATGTGACATATCACGATGTTTTCCCCCTTCATGGAGCTGTGATGGGCGTGGCCTGCGCGTGACTCATCCAGCCCATGGACCGCCAGTTTAACAGCCCTGACTACAGGCTAACAAGACAATTTTTTTTTAAATGGCAGAGATCATTATAAATGCAGTTAACAACTGAAACTACTGTATGTCAGCTACTTAGACAATATATTAATTGCTGTGGCAGATAAATAATGAAGAAGGCTACAACTCATTGCAATTTATGCAATGATATTCTTAGTCAACTAAGGAAACAAGGAATTTGGGCAAGCCTGTGAAAAATATTGCAAAACACTGCAACTGTTCTTGTGCCTTCTTTCACTTCTGACTCCATCACAATTCTTTCTTAGCCTATCTTCACACTTTCCTGCACTACTCCATCCTTTCAAAAACAAATTTAAAAAAATTGGGGGTGTTGATGATATTAAAAAACATTGTAGTGGAACTCAAGTGCTAAAGTTTTCAGGCAACCAAAAAGGAAAAAAAAGAACTTTATTTCTTGGAATAATCTATTTTACTATTCTATACAAACCATACTGTGGAAAAGTCAATAGTTCAAATATTATAATTATGTAACTGTGCAAAATGGTAAAGATCTTATTATTTAAGCAACTCTTGAGATGTGTTTTTATTATGCAAATACAAACACTGTCCCTATATAATAAAAGTTCTTGACTAACATAGGAAAAAGGTGGTTTGGTCCTTTTGTTTTTTGTTTAAATTGCATAGATAAAGGAAGGAAAAGTCACTAAATAGAAGTATTTATTTATTAAATAGATTTATATGGCTAATGAGCTCACACACAGTAACTTCAGGTAGCATACAGCCAGAGTTGAAATCTAGCCGGTTCGCACCGGTTCACATGAACCGGTAGGGAAAATTTTGATTGGTTCAGAGAACCGGCAAATATCACCTCTGGCTGGCCCCGCCCCTGCCCGCCTGCTC
>JANHFL010001655.1:79989-94045 GCA_032468155.1 Oxyrhabdium leporinum | reverse complement strand
CCTTCCTCTCCTCCTCCTCCTCCTCCTCCCTCCCTCCCTCCCTCCTTCTATCTCCCTCTCATTTTCCATTCTGGCAACGACGAGGAGAATCCTTTATTCTTTGCTCATAATATACCAATTACTGTAGGTGCTTTCTTGAAAAAAAAAAGACTTTAAAGTAGTGACAAGTGCTTTGCTGATTTCCAGACCTGACTCTATAATGTATTTTCCACAAGGCTGCCTGTATGTCTAGACCAAAAACTTCAATTACTACAGAACTCAGGAACCCATCTCTAGAAGGATCCCAAAAGACTATATCACACCTGAGCCAAAATATTAAACTGAGATAATTCATACCAAAACATTAAACTGAGATGATTCATACACACATTGCTTATTAGTGTTTGTGCAGCCATTTGATTTGATTATTTCAAGTACATTTTAAAAGTTTAACGCAAGCATTTTAGAACATGAATGGAGGATGAAGAAAAAAAAATTGCAAGTGGCAAAAAAGGACAACAGTGACTTGCAAATAAAGGAACCATATGGAGAATTGGAGTGAGAAGTGATAGGAAGGCTCCAGGCTTCCAAGAAGGAGATAACAGGGAACACTGAATTCTCTAGGAGAAAGGCATGCTGTTTATAGATGGATGAATCCCAGAAACAACTAAAGTGACCAACACCAAGAAAAACTTATAAGGCTCTGGGTCCACCACTGAAATTCTTCCTTTCAAAGAAATTCATCACGTGTTGAAATAAGGCCTTCTCTGCTATATAAATATCAATACATAATATGAAAAAAATAGTACTGCTGAAGAGGCAGATCTCATGCTTGGGTTATCCAATATCCCTCTCTAATGATACTCTGGGTCAGAACTGATTACTCACGCTTACAGAGAGGTAAGGCCAATCAGAAAGGATTTTACCTTAACTTTATGCATTAACAAATGAAACCAAACATTTATATAGTAACTCTATGCACATCAACACTAGCTGCCAATCTATTTCCAAGCAAAACCTCATACCTCTTACCCCAATTAAAAAAAAATGAGTACTTTCCCAGCACTGCACTCTGAACACATTCCAGCTGTGCAGTGGAACCATCAGATGGCCAAGAAGACTACTCCAGTCAATGATATTGAAAGCAATCAAGAAATCAAGGATAATTGTCAGGTGGCATTCCCTGATCTAATTTCTAACTCAAATTTTACAAAACAAAACAAAAACAAACACCCAAAGTAATTTGGGTACCAAATCTCAGCTGAAATGAGTCTAGACAACTAGTTTCATATAAAGTATCTGAACCTATAAGACTTTCTCAATCACCTTACAAAGAATGGAAAATTTGCGACTAGTTTCAAGAGATAGCTTTTTTTTACTGCCTCATTTAAGCAGGCAAGAACACTTTCCATACTCAAGGAAACTCTGATCACTCTTTAAGCATAGATCCAGTCCCAATTTAGCCAATTAAATCATCCTGGAGGGCAAAGATTAAACAGCAAGGTAGCAATAGCTCTCATCTTTCCACATGTCCTATTCATGTCTTCAAGGTATATAAACTGAAAAAAAATGCACATAAACAGGACGATTGGGAGACTGCCAAGGTTATTTCTCTATAATATGTCCATATATTGGACTCCCAATCTCAGGAAATCCAGTCAAATAATCTGCAAAAAATGATGAAAATTGCTCATAAAGACAATCCAGCTATTCTAGCTATACTTCACAATACAAATACTTGATACAGGACACACAATGCAACATAGAAAAGCACTAGCAACCTATTCTATATTAATATAATGGAGGCAGAAAAACTCTCTTCATTGTATCCATTGCTATTCAACATTTCAGACAGGCCTTAAAACCTATCAATAAGGTTAGTGAAATAGCTAGCTGTTTACCATATAATCAGTGAGTTTATATTAGTTACATGCTCTACTCGTTTATATACATGTCAATAACCCTTAATCATTAATAACTTTGATTATATATAATCCCACAATGAACTAATCAAACGCAATTCACTAATAACACACAAGTAAAAATTCATTTGTTTTTTTTAATCCAGAGGTTTTCAACCAGGTACATTTAAAATCATGATAGAATCACAGAATTGGAAAGAACCGTAAGGATAATCCAATTTAACTTTTTGCAATGTGCATGAAAACAATTAAATCATGCATAAGAGAGAGTTGTTCAGCTTCTTTTAAAACTCTTAGTGTCAGGAACTTTTTTCTTACATTTAAGGTACCTACAATTTATTCTTGTTATTTCTGGTCCTGGTTTCTGGGGCCATGGAAAATAGTTCTTGGCCATCATCCCAATAGCTTCTCTCTATATATTTGAGTAGCGCCAAAACCAAGAAGAAAATTTATTACAGTATTTATTAGTTGGGAGGGAGAGAGGAAAGCAGAATATGAATGCCTCAGGTGCCAAAGTAGCTGCATTTAGGTATAGTGTAGGCCTGCTGTTCTGCTTTGGCAGTAAAATATGTGGGTTGGCATCCTTATTGTGTCACAGCAATTGCTGGATAATCTTGAATTTTTAATCCTTCTTTCTCCCTTTTTTATAATATGATCCCAAGCCTGTCACATCAATTTATATTCAAGTAACAGTTTATGCACACAGGACCCAAATCATTCAAGATCCTGTGCTATGCTGGGAAGGCCATACAAGCATAAATATTTATATCCCAGCACATGGAGATCATACCTTTCAGTGCAGTGTATGAAATGACCTTACTGTATAAATGATGTGCTATCTGTAAGACAGTGTATTCCCCCTTCAGTGGAAGATTTACGATATATGGTTTGTTCATGTTGAAAATGTGAGTTTGTAATTCTACCCTGACGATCTACAGTCTTAAACAGAGGCACGGAAATCTATGTTGCTCTTCTGCTCTGATCCCTAATGATGAATTAGTTATAATATATTCCAACGTGTGAGAAGAAAAGGAACAATAAATGACATATAGCTGCATCAGGCAGGTGCCTTAGTTGGCCACACAACAGTTTGATTTTAGTTAATGAACCTTCTCTTAGGTTACTTCTAAGGTCACATTTCTGCATAACTTAGGCTTTGGGAAGATGAGCTCAATGAACTACAGTAATTAAGATGCAGAACTCTCTATGCCTTTTGGTGGAAATGACAGAATTTATAATATGTAGAAAACATTGTAGGGAACCAGTTCAGTGTAGAGGTTAAGGAAACAGTGAGTTCTGGTACTATTTTAGCCAAGAGGGTGACCAAGAGCCAGTCACTCCCTCCCAGGTCTAGGAAATAAACTGAAATGTTAATCCATTATAAGATTATAGATGAGATCTGTATCTACCCTTTTGGTCTTCCAAAAGGCCTTGGAGACATGTCTGTGCCAACTAACCTGGGATCCCAATGGGGGGAGAGGTGTGACACTTCGGAGGTGGCTAATAGAATGTATGATACTAGTAGTCATCAACTTATGACCACAATTGAGCACAACATTTATGTTGTTAAGTGAGAAATCTGTTAAGTGAGTTTTGCCCCACTTTACGATTTTTCTTGCCACATTTGTCAAGTGACTCACTGCAGTTGTTAAATTAGTAACACGGTTGTTAAGTAAATCTGGTTTCTCTATTGACTTTGATGGTCAGAAGGTTGCAAAAGGTAATCACATGACCGCAGGACACCGCAACCGTCATAAATGTGAGTCAATTGTCAAGCATCCGAATGTAAATCATGTGACAATGGCTATAACCAAATATTTCATTTCTAGATAAAATGCATGACTTTGTACTGCTGACTAAGCTTCAAAAATTCATTGATAAAAATTCTAGTCATGTTTCAGGATTTAAAAAATATTGCTTTACTATGAACAAATGTGACAAATATATTTCTATTATTTCTTCTGAATCAGTGTACTAGCGTGCTGTAATGGTTAAGATGTTAGACTAGGATCAGGGAGACAAAGGTTTATGTCCATCCTTAGCCATAGAAACTTATTAGATGATTTTGAGTCAATCACTTTCTTAAAGATTAACCTTCCTCACAGGTTTGTGGTGAGAAAGAAGTGAAGGAAGAATTATTATGTAGGTCACAAAAGAGTGCATACAGGAGGGGAAGGAGGTTAAACTTTGGCATCTCTCATAAATGTGTTTAGACACATTTTCTTAAACACTACATTACTCAGAAATGTTTTCTTCCTTGTTTCACATACAGTAAAAACATTTTCTACAGGTGGATTTCTAATGCACATGGTTAACATAGCAAATAGAAATAGAATGAATCCTAGTGCAACAGATTTTATCAGCATTCTTTGTTATTGTGCACACATAGATTTGCCCAAATCAAAAGCTAGTCCCTGCGCTAAGGATCATTCACCAGCTTCAATGTGATATAATAAATCCACCTCTGTTTCTAGTGCTACAGAAGGTCTTTTCCCTTTTGGGTAAACTCTTGGACAAAATGTTAATAACTGTTTTGACCTTCTAGAAACAGCAGTCGCAATTGTGTACATGGGAAGGACATGGCAAACACAGATAGAACAACTACACTATGTTTCCTTATTTATTTGACATAGATTCCTGTCCATCTTAAAAACACAACTCTGGCTGATTCCCAACAACATTGAAACAAAAAACAATAAAACCAAATCTGGCAACTGATGCATCAAATGATACCTTTCCCCACAAATATGATGATAAATATGCAAGGGAAGGCAGAAAGGGCTTTGGGGGAAATGAATATTCCAGTGGTTTCAGCAGGATTTTTGGCACAAATTGGCTATGCTGGCACAGATCACATATTAGCAATTCTTTTCCCACATAAAATGAATTCTTACATGACAAGAATCAATTGAGTAATAGCAAATTTGCATGAAGAATAAAATGAGGCAAGCCTATATGTACTGAAGTACGAAACAGACTATCATTGTTGTATTGCTATCTGGCTCTGTAAATCTTTACTTGTTATGCTGGACAGGCATAAGAACAGAAAAAGGACGTGGAATGTACAGATTCCATTATGTACTGTACTTAAACCCTCAACCTCAGTATTTGATTCCCCATCATTACTTAAGGAAATGTGAAATGTCTTTTATTTGCATTCAAAGAGAGATTTGCGCTCATGGGATTAAGACAGTTGTAAAGCAATGCTCCCAAACACATAAAGAATTCAACTTGCCATCCTACAGTTCAAAGCATACTCCTCACCCTCATCTGCATCCGACACAGATTAAGCAGATTTATATTCCTTAAACTCATGTACTATAAATTAAAAAACCTCAGAGAGGTAAGGAGCAGAGTAGAAGGGAACCATTCCCACCATCCACCCCACCCAAGACTGAGGGGATTCTTCATATACTCTGAAGAGCTTTGCTCAACATATCATTAGAAAAAAAAATCAGGTATAAGTTTCAATAAACACCATTTAAAAACCAGTATTGTAAGTTTAAAAAAAATGCCATCCATCTGCTGATTACTTAAAAGAAGATAGATTTATTTACCCGTGCAACCAATTTCTGGATTAAGATATGCAAGCAAGTAATTATAAGCTTGCTATTTTCAAAATAAATAGAGTTCTACCTTGTTCCCTTTTCAGAGTATCTTAGTTAAAATTTCAAGTTCAATGGCTAGTGTTAAAAGCTGCAACAGCTGTCCTGTTTTTCCCCAATTCTCCTCCGCAAGATTTACATCTCAGCTAGTGACACAGTGCAATGCTTGTTGCTAGGAGACTGTTACTCTGAGTTACTAAACTAGCAGTACGAAAGAGTGCTGCTAGCAGCAATAATTGTTATAGTCTATTACGCTCACATTCTGCTTGTTGTCCAGTCATTTGTCTTCTCACGTATCCAATACAAATGATATATGCATTTACCAATGACTAATTTAAAGCATCCTTTGAAAAGGATAATATTATAGGAATAAGATTGGAAATGGCTTTTTATAGTTTATTCAAGTAGTTAAAGTGAAAGATTGATTTGTTTTTAAGAGTCAGCAGTTTATCTTGATCGTTATGAGTTAGTACTCAAAACATAGGAGGTCTATGCCAACATAACACTCATCCTGAAATTCCCACTCTGAGGTAAAGGACACAATATAGGATTTCAAATTAATGTACTTCATTCAGATACACCTGACCTTTCTGGAACAATATGCACAATCACTGGAAAAACCATCATGTTCAGAGTTAGCTCTGAATCATATTTAAATATCCCTACAAAGCAGACTTTGCCATTTAAAATGGGAGAAAGCTGAAATTGTTTTAAAATATTTCCCTTGAAGAAACTGCAATTTCAACTATATCAAATTTCAATTGTTTTAAATTAAAGCATTTATAATAGATGCACATTTGTGGTTTCCCACAATTTCAATAGCAACTGATTTTTTGATAAATTTATAAAGAAACAGCTTATATTCTCTTATTGGTATCAGCTGAATTAATTTTACAAAATAAATGTTTTGAATGATGTTTATATTAATTTGTGTTGATTTTACTTATGTCCAGTGATTGCCAGCAAAAAATAATATGTCAAACAACAATAAAACACATTAAGACTATTTTTTTTGTCCTTTCTTTCCAGAATTAGGAGTGCATCTGTAGTAGGAAGCCTTTTGCTCCTATTCTCATCCATAAGCATCCTTGAATGCCCCCGAGTTACCCACTAGTGTGAATGAAAACCAAACAGATCCTGGGAACTCGGACGAGGTAGCACCCCATTTAAGGCAAAACTGAGCCCCGACCGAAGGAGTGCTTGAGTCTAGGGAGGGGAAGCATGAAAAAGAGACCCAGAATAACTCTGCCTTAATTAGTATTAGCAATAATGTATTACACTAGGTATAAGTTGTGCAGGAGAATCATTTAGGTAGGTTTTCAAGATTCTGTTACATTGCATTACATTACACTACTTGAAAAAAGTATCTTTTTAGAGAACCAGGTGGTTTCTGTTACTTGAGTTTGTCAGCCTCACAAGGTTTGATAGTTCAGGTTTTCCTTCGTTTTGTTCTGGGGAGTTTTGGTTATATTTCTGGGCAAGATGCACAGTACACATACACATGCACACACATGTACACCACACAAACATGTGTACGTGCACGCACACATGTGCACATGCATATGTAGGTATGTGCTACATATACCAGGGGTGCCCAACTGGTGGCCCGTGAGCCAGATGTATCACATGCAGGCCACGCCCATCCCAGCTCTGCAAAGGCGAAAAATATCACAATATGTCATCGAGTTTGACACCCGTGATATATACTGTACATCCAGAAAAAAAAACATTTGAATATGACAGATAAACAGACAGAAACTTTACTTCATTAATTGACCAATAAAAATACATTCAGTCAAACAAACAAAGCGAATACAGTCTCCTTCCTCTTCACATTTCAGAAGATCTCCAGCTTTTAAATACTGTTATACAATAAGGAAACTATTGCCTATTGTACAATTGTTTCCTTTAGTGACAAAATCAAGAAAATACATATTTTTAACTTAAAGCTATAAAAGATCTGAGATGGTAACTATCAAATATATTTCAACTGCTTTGCTATTGTAAAAGTGCCGCATCATCAAGAGTTGACTATATTTCTGCTCATAAAGATCTCTGAGATGTGGCTTTTCACCCTGGTCTTTTGCAAGGACAATTGATACCTCTTTTTTTTCCTTTTCCTTTTCCTTGTTCCTATCCAGGTTGGTTTACACTTTCATTTCTGTTCCTTTGCTTTTCATTGTTTTTTATGTTTCCTGTATTGTTACTTGTTGTTAAATAGTTTTAACAATTTGTAAACCACCCAGAATTGCTTAATTTAGTAACAACAATGGTGCATTGGAACACCTACAAAAATATCCTTTGCCTGTAAGCAAGAAGTGGTGGGACCACAAAATAGGCAAAGTAATGGAAAATAAAGACACTAAAGTGCTCTGGGATTTAGAAATAAAACAGACAAGCATGTGCCACATAAAATCTCAGACTTAAATCTGTCAACAAAAAAGTCTGAATAGTGGACATTGCAGGACCTGGAGACAGCAGAAAAGAAGAGAAAGAAAGTGTGTGTGTGGAGCAGGGAAACACAAACACCTGCAAATAGAATTAGAATGACTGTGCAAAGAAAGCAAATGTCATACCAATAATAATAGGTGCCTTGGATGCAATCCCAACACAAATGGAGCACCACCTGAACACCACTAGCATTGACAAAATCACCACCAGTCAATTGCAAAGGCAGCTTTGCTTGGAATAGCTTACGTACTGCAATGGTATCTTTAACACCATCAAACAACAATATCTGCCTATCCCTGAGCCTTGGAAATTATTTGATAGGTGGAAAACCCAGTCTAAACTTCTGGTTGACTGTGCAATGAACAATAATACAGGTAGTCCTCAACTGATAACTGCAACTGAGCTTCTGTCGTTAAGCAAAACTGTTGTTAAGTGAGTTTTGCCCATTGTATGACTTTTCTTGCCATAGTTGTTAAGTGAATCACCAGTTGTTAAGTTAGTAACATGGTTGTTAAATAGTTTCCCCATTTACTTTGCTTGTCAGATGGTCACAAATGGTGATCATGACCGTGAGACACTGTATTAGTCATAAATATGAGCTAGTTGTCAAGAGTCCAAGTTTTGATCACGTGACCATGAGATGGCAATGGCCAAAATGTGAAAAACAGTCATAAGTCATTTTTTTGACTTATGACATAAGTGACATAATTTTGAATGGTCAATAAACAAATGGTTGTAAATTGAGGGCTACCTTAATAACAATCGCTCCCAGTGAGGCACAACCTTGAGTTGGCTATGTGTTCCAAGGAGGATGAGAGCTTTGCCAGAAATTCAACCATACTAGACAAGTCTCATCAGAGGAGCCAGATGAAGAATGCCTCTCCCATTAACAATAAGGTGAAATGCAATTTAGAGAAAGCCGTATTGGATCTGGTCAGCAAGAACATCAGTCAGTTGCAAAAGGCACCTTTACTTGGAACAGCTTCCATGCTGTGACGATACCCACAACATCATCTGCCTAACCTAGGTCCTTGGGGAGGATCTGATGGGTGGGTAAAAATGCTAAATTCAATCTAAATGCCTGGCTGATTGTGCAACCAACTATAACAACTGTATTTAAATGTTTTGCTCAAATCAACATAGAGAGTATCTTTTTGATTTGTGATAGGATACAGATGTAATAAATAATTTATAGCCCATTGTAGAAAGTCACTATGTTGATCTACAAGAAAGCATTTGATAAAGAACGATGGCATTCTTCTTAGCAAACTAATTAAGCATGGGATTAATGATGTGACAATTAATAGGATAAGCAGCCACAATATCCAGTCCTGGTACCTATGAATAGAATAACAGAGTTGGAAGGGACATTGGAGGTCTTCTAGTCCAACCTCCTCCTTAGACAGGAAACCCTACACCACTTCAGACAAATGGTTATCGAATCTCTTCTTAAAAACTTCCAGTGTTGGAGCATTTACAAACTTCTGGAGGCAAGTTGTTCCACTGATTAATTGTTCTGTCAGGAAATTTTTCCTTAGTTCTAAGCTGCTTCTCTCCTTGATTAGTTTCTATCCATTGCTTCTTGTTCTACCCTCAGGTGCTTTGGAGAATAGTTTGCCTCTTCTCTGTGGCAGCCTCTGAGATATCGGAACACTGCTATCATGTCACCCTTAGTCCTTCTTTTCATAAGACCAGATATATCCAGTTCCAGCAACTGTTCTCTATATGTTTTAGCCTCCAGTCCTCTAATCATCTTTGTTGCTCTTCACTGTACTCTTTCTAGAGTCTCAACATCTTTTTTACATTGTGGCAACCAAAATTGGATGCAATATTCTAAGTGTGCCCTTACCAAGGCATTATAAAGTGGTATTAACACTTCACGTGATCTTGATTATATCCCTCTGTTAATGCAGCCTAGAACTGTGTTGGCTTTTTTGGGAGCTGCAGCACACTGCTGGTTCATATTTAAGTGATTGTCCACTAGGATTCCAAGATCCCTTTCAGAGTCACCACTATTGAGCAAGGTACCACATATACTGTACCTGTGCATTTTGTTTTTCTTGCCTAAATGTAGAGCATTACTTTTTCACCATTGAATTTCATTTTGTTAGATAGCACTCAATATTCAAATCTGTCAAGATCCTTCTGTATCTTAAGCCTATCTTCCGGAGTGTTGGCTATTCCTGATAGCTTGGTGTCGTCTGGCAAATTTGATGATTTCCCCATCTATCCCCTTGTTCAAATCATTGATGAATATGTTGAAGAGTACTGGGCCTAAAATAAAGCCCTGGGGTACTCCACTGCATACCTCCCTCCATGTAGATGCAGTTCCATTGAGGACTACATGTTAAGTGCAGTTGGTCAGCCAGTTACAAATCCATCTGGTGGCGATGCTATCTAACCCACATTTTTATATTTTATCAAGTAGTAGGTTATAGTCTACTTTGTCAAATGCCTTACTGAAGTCCAAATAAATTACATTGACAGCATTCCTCTGGTCCACTAATTTTGTCACTTTGTCAAAGAATGCAATAAGATTAGTCTGGCATTTTCTGTTAATGATTTTGTTAATGACTTATTTAAAGAGGTGGGCAGAATGCATATCAGATTTGGAGATGAAATAAAATAGGGTAGGGTGCTAAGAAAACTAAGCTTGAGAAAAAAATTGAAAGTAACAGAATGAAATTTAACATTCTCCCCAATATCTGTGAACCCCTGCACTACTATCCTTCAAAAAACAAACAAACCCCTGAAAACCTGTTTCTTTCCTCAGGCACTGAGCCAGAATATCATCCCAACTTATTTATGAATTTGAGCAATTGTGATAGATTCTCCCACCATCATCAGAATGGCTGCTTTCATGTTTTTGTTGTTTTTTTTAAATTGTTGTTCTGTTTAACCAGTGTAAATCACCCAAGGGCATGTCTGAGTGGGCAGCTAGAGAAAAATTGAACAAATAAATAATCAAACAAATGCAAGGTCTTATTTAGAAACTAAAAATCAAGTGCACATACAGAATATGAGGGATACATGGTTCCATAATGTTGTTTGCAGTTGTTTTGGATTCTTAGTGATCCAAATGACATTAGTCCATCAGAATTATTTGTCAGTAACTGCTTCTTTGAGCTTCTGTAAGTTCAATGTCAGTGAAATTATAATGTGCTTGGCCTGTTCATCTGCCTACTGAGGAACTTATATGATGACCAGGAAGTAACAGAATGGAGTATGGAATAACTAAATGTTCAGAATAAGAAAACCAGTGTCCCAACGTTATTTTTTATTTTTATTTTTTTTATTTATCAGACTATTTAACATATCAGCAGAATATATTGGAGTAGGAGTACGAGTAGGAGTAGGAATATGAGTAGGAGGAAGAGGAAGAGGAAGAGGAGGAGGACAAAGAGGACAAAGAAGGAGAAGAAGAGGGAGGAGGAGAAGGAAAAGGAGAAGGAGAAAGATAAGGAGAAGAATTGTTGCAAGAAACTTCAATAACTTCTGTTTAAAGTAAAGAAGGAATTTCTTACTGCAAGTGAAACAAGAGAGAATGAATGTCAGACTGCTTCTCAATATGAAAAACAATCAATGAAAAAACCCGGAACCCAAGAAGATGTTAAAACACAATGCCAATAAATGAAGTAGTTGAAGCAGTAACAGCTTTTATTTCCCTATGCTCAAAAATTCATAGAGATAGTGACTGTGGCCATAAAATAGACATATGTTACTTGAAAGACTACAGTAAATCTAAATAAAATATTAAAACGCAGAGACATCAGACAGACAAAAACATGTATTATTAAGGCCATGTATTTTGCAGCTGTAAACTATGTAAATTTTCACCAGAAAGGCTGAATGAAGAAAAAAATGAAGGAAAAAAAACTCTCCAATAGTCCTGTACATCACCTTCAATCCTTTAAAAATACACGGCCTTGTAGGAACTTTTCAGCTTTACAGTAGGTGCTGTTGACATGATCATGGAAATTGTCTTCACACAACACTGCCTCCCTCGGCCAAGAAATGCAGATGAGCACCATATCCTAGAGTCAGACATGGCTAACACAGAAACAGTTATCTTTTATTTTTATTTTTTCCCCATTTATAATCATGAATGTATTTCACAGTTTTGTCATATACACATGCATGAAACATTTTGTCATACTTCCACAACATTCAAGTGCTACATTTGTGAAAATCTTAAAGAGAACAGATTCTGCTAACAAGCTTAAAGCCAACAAGAATCTCACAAAAAGAAAGATAGATTGAAAATGCAATGGAATTTTCTGGACCTAACAATGATATTTGTTTTACAAATCAAGATTTAACAATCTAGATTCAGCTACATATTTGTGGTTTGAATAGCCAAGCCTTATGGACACTGATATCAGCAATCTATGTTTTCACAAGCTTACAACTAAACCAATAATTCCATGTGATTACATCTTGTCAGGTTGTAAGGGAAAGTCAGAGACCGATGTCAACAAGGTAGTCTCTTGTCTCGAAGTCTATGCAACACAGAATGAATAGCCTGAGGGGAAAAATAAATTTTCATGATGATATAACTTTTAGTACAAATATTGAGGGGTTGCATGTTAAGGGAAAATGCTTGCCAAGATATTCTGAAGAGAAGACTTTATCAAAGGTCCTGTCCCTCTTGGCATGGCAAAACCATTTTTGACTACTTTAGAAAAAATTCAAAAGAAAAGGTAGTCCTATGATGAATAGGGTATTTACTACCAAAATCTTGCAGGGATATAAGAAAGAACAGAAAGGTCGATTTCACCTTATCCATATGTGCAATGAGTCACTATTGTTCCTCCAGGACTAAACCCTCCACACAGATTTGAATTAAAATATTTGCACTGCTTGCCTTCCATACCCAAAGCAATAATATTTTGTAACAGAATAATATGGACAATGAAAAATAGAATACTACCAGCAAAGAGCACGTAACAAAATCAGTTTATGCAATATATTCCATTTGATTTATATGGAGCAATGGTAAATATGGTAGTCCTTTGTTAACAACAGCAGTTGGAACAAGAATTTCCATTGCTAAGCAATGTGGTCATAAAGCATGTCATGTGACTGTGCTGCTTAGTGACAGCAATTCCTACTGCCATCATTATTTAATTTACTACACACGCGCACACAAAACTAGCAAAGAGAGTATAAATACATCCACCTCAATAAACATGTCTCCAGGTTCCTGGGGCCCTTAGGCCTGAAGGATTAAAGGATTTCAGGAAAATTAAAGGGATGGGACAAACTGAGCAAATTCCATACCATCATTAAGTATGATGTGACGCAGTCTCCATTTGTGACCTCCTGCCGGCTTTCCCATTGTCTTTGCATTGGAAGCTGGCAGTGAAGATCACAAAAGATGATCTGTGACTATGATAGGCTGCAGCTTTGTCATGGGGAGCCAGGCACTGAGCATCTAGATTGTGACTACATGAATGGATGCTGAAATGGCTGAAACTTCAAGAACCAGTCATCAATATCACCTGTTCAATATCATATTAAATTTGAAAGTCACTAAATGAGTTGTCTTTAAGAAAGGGCCATCTATAAAGGTTTTATTATGGTATTAAACCATTAAACAATTTATTATGGTATTAAAACCACTCATAATTCATAGAAACAATAGTAGGAAAGAATCAAAGAGACCACAACAAATCATTTATATGAAGGTATTTTTCTAAAATAGAGTTTATTTTGTAAAAAGGAACTCAGCATGTTGGATAGTATTTGCTGTTGTGTTTTCACAATTAATGGGCAAAATGTGGCCACATTGTAAGTAACAATTGCCCTATAGGCTGCCAAGTAAAAATAGATAAACAATTGTACAAAACTATCTGTTCCGCATTTTTTAAAAAACGTGGAATCTAATTCATACAGCATATAGTAGGATGTGACACTCATCAATCACGAGGGCAGACCTCTTTTATGTTAGGTAATCTTTTGGCATCTGCCTTCAGTGACTATTTATGGCAGTGCATCAAATTTGGCGAGGACAAATGTCTATAGCCTAGGTGGCGCAGTGGTTAGAGTGTTGAACTGCAGGCCACTTCTGCTGATTCAATCGAGCGGTTCAAATCCCAC
>JANHFL010001655.1:46360-64235 GCA_032468155.1 Oxyrhabdium leporinum | reverse complement strand
CTATCTATCTATCTATCTATCTATCTATCTATCTATCTATCTATCTATCTATCTATCGATCTATCGATCTATCGATCGATCTATCTATCTATCGATCTATCGATCTATCGATCTATCAATCTTCCTATTTTCTTGCATATTAATAAACTCTTGGGTTTAATCAGCAAATGAATAAAGCTCCAAATTTAACTGCTAATACACATAAAGCCATGAATTTGATAACATACAGATTACATCTGAAAATAGTGTTTTAAATCCTTATAGAAGTACATCAAGAATTTCAAGTATTCAAAAGCAGGTAATTACAGTTAGCACTTAATATGGTATAAAGCCATTAAATCCAATAGGATGATCCTATAATTGTGCATTGGACACATATTCTGTATGAGCTTCACATACATGCTTTATGTTTGCCATATACAGTTTTATTAAGGTAAACCACCTTTGGAAAAACATTAGTACAGTTTGAAGTATGTGTTTTCAATGGGTATTTGAATTTTTAACCTGAAGAACTCACTCCATGTGAAATTAAGATGTATAGTGAGGGAGCTCTGTTTGCTGCATAGGTAGCTCAGCGCCAGCTGATTGACACAGTGATGAAGTCACTGGGTTTCCAGACGACCCCATCAAAACGTATGTTTAGCCAGGAGAGTTAATCTGTTACATAGCTAGGGGAACCCAATAGGTATTTGCCACACTCTAGTGAGGAAAGTGGTATTCCTAGATAAGGGTGTGGAGATTCCTCCATAAAGTACATATGGTATAGCCTTTCCTTCAAGACAGCAGTCTAAGGAACAGCCCATTTATTAACGGGGGGGAGGAGGTTAATAACAGACATTGGGATAAACCACCACTTATAAAATTTGCCAAAAGAGTAAAACAGATCACAGATCATTATATATGCTGTATATATGCTGTATAAATCTACAGAAACAGATTTTGCATAGGAAAGAAATGGCACATTTAGACACAAGCAGTTTTCAAACAGTATACATACTAAAAGGCCATCTGACATGCCTGCAGCTTATGAAAATGCAAAAATGACCTGATTTTCTTCCTAAAGCTGCAGTAGTTTTACTTTGAACAAGCAGCAAAACCATTTCAAGGAAAAAAAAGTCAACTTGCCCCTTCAACTAGCACATTATTTTAGTGGAATAACTCTTTATATGAAGCATTTTGATTATTTTCCCCCAGCAGGGATGGTTTCAGGCATGCAAAATATTTAGGCAACTTCTCCCCTGAATTATTCAACAAATCAATTATTTCTTTCACACACACACACACACACACACAAAAGCACACACACAAACACAAACACACATTCTCTCAAAACTGCTCGATCAGAAACCAGTAAATCCATATCGGTACTCTACTGCACAGAGAGAACACTGTTGTCTAGCAACCAAAGGCATAAGGAATAATGCCTGTTTATTTTCAGAAATGCATGCCATTTTTCACACAAGCACTTCCCCAATCACACAGATACAAACAAAAAAAAGAAAGAAATCCACATACCTTTGGCCCCTCTGAGCACAAACCCAAATCCTTCATTGTCTTTTTTCTGCAGGACCACTGCCTTTTCTTCTATAATGCAGTCACTGTAGAGAGAATTCCGAGGATAGCGACCGTTATTATATCCCTTCATCACCACGGTAGTAGCTGCTCCTCCAGTGTGCAGGTTCATCATCCTCACAGCCCGTTAATCAAATAATAGTGCGATAACCAAACATGGGGAAAATGTCATAGCAAACAACAGAAGAAGGAAAGAGACAGAAACAAGGCTTAATAGCAAAGGAGAACATGACAGTGCAACTTAACGGAGGGAACAATGCAGGGAAGGCTGAGGAAGAAACCATGCATGGTGGTGGCTGAACAAATGTGCGATCATGTCACTTGTGTGCTAGCTAGGAGCCTAACAGAAAAGAAAGTGAACTGAACAACAGTAGCATTAATAAACTCCTCAGTCGTAGATGTACCAGAGGCATCTTCTAGTGAAGCCAAAATGAAACCAACCAGAAGAAAAATGAGGCAGCATTTTAAAATTTAAAGGGAGCTTGGTTTGCTGTAGTGAGGAGCTAAAAGGCACGAATATATTCAGAAGCTATGCCTTGCATCAAAAGCCCTTTTCAATCCTATTGAATGTTGCATACTGCAAGAATCCCACATGATCATCTGACAGCCTACAATGCTAACAACGTGCAGCTGCCTTGGCGTCATCAAGCACAAATTTTCACAGCATCAAGATCTGCATAATTTAAATAGTAACAAGGCATGTATGTTCATGATCACCTTTTTCTATCAAAAATTACAGTGCCTTCCTGAACACCATAGCAGTGAAATACTAAAGAGAGTGTGCTCAAAAAAGCAAGGCTTAAAAAGATGTTTGTTAAAAAATCATTGACATTTCACTTAGGTGACATTTAAAAAAAAATCTTTAAGAAATTGAACTATTCAAAGAACAAATGAGTTAAGATACATTCTAAGCTAAAATATTAAACTATAGTATTTATTATGCCTTAATATATATTCATTAAATGGTATATAATGATAATGTATATTCCTTAATTCAATACATGATTTAAATTATGCTTCTGTATTTAACTAGGAAACATTTTTGAAACAAAAATTATTTCTTTGTTTTTAGTTTTAGAAAATCATTTTCATATATTAGGCAATGTCCATTAAAAATAAATAATAACGAAGTAATGTGTTGGTGAAATGGTATAACTACTGCTCTGGCAATGAGAAATAACATAAAAGGAAATTTTGGAAATGGTCCTGTAGAATCAAAGAACCAATTTCTAAGGATAATACCATGTGTCCATATACCTGTTACAGCTAATGATTTAATTTGGTCTGTATCTTAAACTAAGGATTTAGGCAACTCGCACAAAAAAATTATGAATTCACATTTGAAATGCAGAAAAGTATAACGAAGAGTCCCATCAACTTTTTACCAATAGATAGAAAACAGCCAGCATTCTCTGAGGAAACTCCTTCTAGGAAACAAACATGGCAAGTAGCCAATCAACTGGCTTCTTGGCTAATCAACTGGCCAGTTTTCACTCTTTCCTATTTCTAAATGATTGCAGAAAAATGCAATTTACAATTTAATTCTTCAATCAAGAAATTATATCTAAGGGAGCAAGAGAGAGATGTAAGAGTTTGATTATTCTTTACAAACGTATCTTGACCAACAACAAGAACAGATTCTTTTCTGACTTATCTAATCTAAGCGACCATGGAATATTGGAAGAGGACATAAGGTAGCCAACATCAGATTCATCTCATCCCCCTAGCTTCTCCTTCATTTCGCCATCTTTTTTCAGTGAAGATGTAACTTCGAATGATCACTAAACAAACTCTTATAAGTTGAGGACTACGTGTAATTTCTGCCATATTATGTGAACATTTTTAGTGGGGAGAATCTGGAGTAAGGGACATATGACTTAAGGCTCACATAACTTTATCTAGCTTTGAAACATACTATGAAGTAGGAATTCAAAGAACCACTATCTGACAACTTTCTTGACACCAACAAAATCTCCAAATGTATGCATATATCTGATTGTCAGAACATACTTCAAATCTAAATACTTGCCTTTCCGCCATCATCTTAACATTTGGATCCCAATATTCATGAATTTAAAAAGCTGGAGGAAAACTATCTCTAACTTTGCATAAAGCAACGCTGATGGGTTTTTTTAAAAAAATAGTTACAGGTCTGTTTTTAAAGATTTTGTGACGAGGAAGAGTGCCTGCATTCCTTTATTGTTTATTAAGGTCAGTGCCCAGTCAATATAAAACAAAAAGTACAGAAAGTCCTTGACTTACAACTGTTCATTTAATGATCATGAAGCGTTACAATGGCACTGAAAAAAGTGACTTATGGCTGTTTTTCACACTTACAACCATTGCAGCATTCCCATGATGATCAAAATTCAGAAGCTTGGCAACTGACTCATATTTATGACAGTTACTGAGTCCTGGGGTCATGTGATCATCTTTTGTGACCTTCCAATATGCAAAGTCAATGTTGAAGTCAGATTCACTTAACAATCGTTTGACTAAGTTAACAATTGCAGTGATTCACTTAACAAATGTGGCAAGCAAAACTGTTACTCAGTTTCTTTAGTTCAGATTCTATGTTATTTCTAAATAATAGAAGTTAAGAATGGAGTGTGGTTCCTAAATCAGTAACATCTTTTGTAAATATGGAGTAAGCAAATAAAATTGATAGTAAATACATGCAATTTCTGGAGTATAATAAGACTCAATGTCCTGTTTTGGAAAATGACAAAGTACTTCAAATGATGTACAATAGTTTCCTACTACTTTAAAATGAAGCTAGTACAATCATAAATTTAGCTTTGTGTATGCTGTACGTCAGGGATCCCCAACCACTAGTGGGCCATGAGGGGTTTGCAACTGGGCCATGGAAATGGCCAGTCAGCGGGCACGTAGGCATGTGCATCCTCATTTGTGCGACCAGCGGACAAGCGCATGTGCAGTCTCTTTGCATGAGCGGCAGGCATGCGTGCAAACTGTTTGCGCAAATGAAGCTGCACGCATATGTGCAAACCATCTCTCCCCTCCCCTGCCAGTCTGCAAAGCTGGAAATGTTGGGGAACTCTGCTATACACCTTAGTGAATATTGCAAAAATGTATTATTGATATACAATACTTATCATTATCTATCAAATACAGGTAATCCTCAACGTATGACCACAATTGAGCCCAAAATATATGATGCTCAGTGAGAAATTTGTTAGGTGAGTTTTGCTTCATTTTACAACTTTTCTTGCCACATTTGTTAAGTGAATCACTGCAGTTGTTAAATTAGTAACACGGTTGTTAAGTGAATCTGGTTTCCCCACTGATTTTGCTTGTCAGAAGTTTGCAAAAGGTGATCACATGACCCTGGGACATTGCAACCATCATAAATGTGAGTCAGTTGTCAAGCATCTGAATGTAAATCACGTGAACATGGGGTGCTCCAATGGTCATAAGTGTGAAAAATGGTCATAAGTCATTTTTTTCAGTGCTGATGTAACTTCAAATGGTCACTAAGCAAACTTTGTTGTAAGTTGAGGACTACCTGTATATATCAATAGTTGATTTCTGGTTATTTGGATAATAGGATAAGGAAAAAAGAATTTTGAGCAATCTAATCAAAATTTGGGAAGTGGTTCTGCTTATAATTTAATTTTCCAGGCTTGACTTTTTCTCTTTTTGCGTCCTCTTTATTATTAAGATTGAAGCTAATATTCTTTAATTAATATTCATAATTCAATGTTGCATATACTTACATGTGGGTTATTAGTTTGGCACAATAAAATTATTTAAAAGAATAATCTGGATTGCACATTCTATGCTATGATTAAATTCATAAAGAAATAGGACAATTAATTTCTTAATATTAGTTTATTGAATTTATCTGGACTAAACATTTATCCACAATATAACAGGTTCTATTAACAGAACTCTGCACTTTTGTATAAATAATGATCTCTCCAACAGATTAAATATTTTACAAGTTTGTCCAAAAAACTATAACTATCAATTATTTGCTTGTACAAAGGGCATGTTGTGGGAGAAGCAATATACACAACTTTCAATTTCTTTCAAAATGTTGACAAACTACAGTATGCCAGTACATTTCATTGCGGTATCTCCCTAACATAAATGTTATAACCAGAAGAACAAATTCTGAGATCTATCTAAATGCTTATTTTTAATGCTTTCCCTTTTCAAAAAGTAGGTGAATGATCCCAATAACTAGGAGCTTTAAACTTCATATACATCCTATATTTAATAGATTATCAGTGTGCCAGGAAATGCAATCAATCTATCTGTGAAATATGATTATATAAAGTGTACCCCTGACATGATTCATGAGGGAAATGTTAATTATTTGTTTAAGACCAATAGTGAATTTAGCACTGCGTTCAAGTCATTCCTATTATGCCAGAAATGCAAGCACTGTTTCTAAACAAGAAATATCATATATTTCTCAAAATTTAATTACAATTAGCAAACTTGCACATCTACATTCTGGCAGGTCTAAATGAGCGCATGCACAGCCATTTCACTTCATTGGTGATCCCAGCTGAAATAAGTTCATGCCATGCCTAGCTTAATATGAAAGGACATGACTATTTTAACAATTTGAAGAAAAATACCTAGCAAAAACTGGCAAAGTACCTCCCCCACCTTAAATTGTTAAAACCATTATGTCCTTTGAAAGCACCTTTTTTTAAAGTTTGGCACAGACCTACTTCCTATTATATAGTTTTTGAGGAAAAACAATTATTTTTCGACTGTATTAATTTTTTTTACAAATTCCTGGATATAAAGATCAGGAAAAACAGAAACCTATCCAATTTCATAGCAAACTTTGTGTACAAGGTTTTATTAGCATTTTGATGCAAGTATTTCTATTTAGAATTTAGAGATAATATTTATTCTTAAATTAAAAAATAGTAAAACCTGAACTGCTAAAAATAAACTTTGTACTAAAGTAATAAGACACAAACAGACATAGTGGTTGGGGGCACTAAAAGAGCTCTTTAACCTATTCCTGCTTAAAATTGTCGATGAAGAGTCTTAATCATCCAACTAGAGTTGTCTGAAGGTTGTCTGAAATTGATTGAAGGTTGAGTCATTAAGGAAGCTGCCTGGACTAACTACAACAACAAAACTAACAACAACAAAAATTAGTCCAGTTGCAATGATTCAACCTTTAGGCAACCTCCAGACTATTCCTGTTTCCAAAAATATTCAAAAAGTCTTGGAGGTTTTACTAATTTAATCTCTGCTACCGTCATATCTATACCCTCATACTATACAAATTGTGCTAAATAGAAAGGCAGCAGTTGCTTCTTATTTTAAATCCAATAGTTTGTAAAGAATAAAATATCTTGCCCCTAATGATAATCCTTAGTTAAGTTTCCCCACAGTATCTGAAAGCAACAGAAACCAAACTAGATAATGCCCTGGAGATTCTGTAACAAATCCTCACTGTAATTTTCTTGTTCTAAAAGGAGCTACACCCAGGGGAAGGAGGGAAAATTTAGCTTAGAGTTTAATTCTCACACATCCCTCATAGGTCATTTCAGTCACTGATTTCTCTTATAATATCCAGTCCGACTTTTTACATCCCAGGTGTGCTTGAATTAATCACTGTCCCAAGTAGTGCCTGGAAATCAACAACCCATAGGATTTCTTTCAGGTTTTCCTTTTCATTCCAATCTTGGTAGATACCTTGGCATCCCAATCAGATGGAACACGCATGTAGTAATGAGAAGGTGGCATTTACAAGTGGATATGCACGTTACAGAATTCCTTGATCATAAAACCAGCTATATTGCATTTACTAATGAAGCTCAGTTTGCTGAAACATCATGGTGAAGGACAGGTAAAAGATCTTCATTTGTTAATCTTATTTTGGTTAAAATTAAAGTTACCTAGCCTGGTAACAAAACATTCAGAAAACCAATCTACAAGCTCGGAGAATGAACCTTCACCCCCATCCTACACTCGAGCTACAGATATTTGCTACTATTGCAAAATAATTTTAATAGAGGATATTAACCTATATGAAGGGAAATATCTCATCCCAAACAAAGTTGCTTAAGAAAGCTGTTAATTCATTATGGAGACCAATTCTATATTCCCTTGCTATTTAAGAACCTAGCTTTGGCCCTATTACTGCTTTTAATAAGAGATTGTGATTTTACATAAGGATTTTCCTAATTTAGACTCTTTACTGTTTCAATCACCATTTTCCAGTTTTATTTTGACTTTGCATTAACGGTTTTGTAAATTAAAGTTTTTTACTATAAGCTGCTCTGAGTATGTTTTGGTATAGAAAGGCAAGACAAGATTTAAAAGTATAATAAACAGATCTGGTTAAATTGTATGTATTAAAAAAGAAAACTTTTGCAAATATTGTCCTATTTTTCTCAGGTATTTTAAATTATTAAGACAATATGTTTACTACATATGGAAGTATGATTAATGGTACAAAATTTATGATCTGAAGTAATATATACAACTCTCTACAACTATAAATTGTATTTTGGAAACTCAATCTATAATATTTGCAAGAACAAAAGTCTCCCCTTTGTTATTTTGCATATTTATCCTATTCATAGTTTATTTCTTGTTCAATTAAATGTACACCTGGGATTCAGGAATTCAACTAGATTGCAACTTTAGTATGTTTGCATTTTTGGATTGAGGATCAGAATATCAATCACCTCTGAAATGCAGCCCAACTAGGTAATAACTTTAGCACACTAATGATCTCATGTCACAAGTGCATAAACTCATCCAGAGACTTCATGAAACATGTGATAACACAGACTAAAATCTCAATCAATACTGATTTAAGCAACAGAAAAAAAATCTATGAAACAGTTTAATACCTTTACATAGGCAAAATGGTCAAAGAAAAACAAAATCAAAAGAAAACAATGTGTCAGCAAGATTTTTCAGATGGTACATCAGGAGAAAAAAGTGCACAATCTGGTTGAAGTAAGGCAGAATAATATAGGAAATATGTCTCACTTAAGAGGAACTAAAACCGTTTCAGAACTTTTGCAGTCCATTAAAAATGACTTGGAAACACATCTCTTTTTTAGAAGACTGATTTCTTGGAATGAGATGTAATCATCTTGTTAGTGTAGAAATCAACACATCTTTTTCAAATCAACACACCTTTTTCAAAGGTAATGGACTGGCACTACTGCTTTTTTATTTGTTTAGAAGATATACAAAAAATGAAGTAGCCAGGACATGTGTCCATGGTTCCTGTATAGATTGATATCAACAATAGTAGAAGTGTCCAGGCCTCTCCTCTCTTAGCAATTCAAGAACTTCCCACATCAGCAAGGATGGGATAACAAGAAAACACCAAAACAAAGTAAAAATCAAAACAGAATAGATGCAAGGTTCCTAAAGAGATGGTAATAGTGTTGAATGCTGAAACATATGCTTGCCACAAGTTGTACAGCAAAAGTAGATGAACAAAAATGAGAAATTGCCTCAATGTAGCTGGGCAGGCAGAAGTTGATGTTTTTAATGGCATGTAATTTGTTCAAGAAAGAAAAAAGAATGTAACTGTCTAACAAAATATTGCAGGCCAACACCAAAGGAGTGATTTAAGTTTCACAAAAGACTTCAAAAAGGGTATGAATCTTTTAAGGAGTTCCTTAGTGACTTAAAGTAGCTAAGCCTGAATTATACAGTAATTCTGATAAAAGGGATTTTATTTTATTTTTATCCCCAGGTTGTGCAGACCCAAAATTATAAAAATCACTTTTGGAGGATATTGATTTTACTCTGGACAAAGTAATACAGTTGAAACTGCCACCATACATTATGTGTACAGCAAGCAATATAGTCAGCATGGTGGAGTTAAGAAACCAGCCAACCAACCATGAAGTTCCTCTTAGAGGAACTTAGCTTAGAGATCTTTTGTTGCATGAAATATGGCATCCTCCACCAGAACAGCTAGTGCCCTGCACTTGGAAAGGAGTGTAACGCTTGAAAACAATTTAATTCTTTTACAAGAACCTTCATTCAGGAGCAGCTTGGGTTTCAGAGAAAACCAAGTAAACAAATTTTACAAGATGAAGTAAAGGATGACTGTGCAGAGGGGGAACTATGGATGCTGTGAGGGAGGAAGACTGAACTATTACACTAGAAAGTAATGTCAGGTAGGATGGTTATAAAATGAACCCTGGAGTCCAAGCTAATATGTTTCCTAAATTTACAGATTAGCTAATACTACAGTAACCAAAGTGACTCTTGGGTACATCTGTTTGATTACAAGTTTATAATGGCCAGATAATTCCCACTAAAGGGTTTTGCTAGTTGGAAATACCTTCAGAGATCTTCCAGTGGTGCTTACTGTTGATGTAGTCAGGAGCCAGTTGTTCATTTTAGATTCAACCACTTCTCAACTTTATTTAAAAGGTCCCTATGGGTTTAACTTGGGATGTTACAGAATTTAAATTGAAATGAGATCCTACATTAGTCCATTTGCCTCACTTCAGCTCGCAAAAGCTTATACTTTTTAGTAAAAAGTGTAGCTGAAAAAATGCCACCAGACCTTTTCACTAACAATTATTACCATGGTTTTCTTCTCACAATGTTAATAATGGTAATTATTTTTTCTCATTTCCTGGAACTTGCTTTCTTAGTTGATACAACCATTTAAAGATTACCACATAGAAGTTCTTTTCTCTATGAAATTTCCTGTATTATTACACCTCCTAATGACCCTTGGTTCTGTGGCCATGACTTTTCCTTCCTTCCTATAAAATATAGTTCTCTCCCATAACATCCACCTTGAAATACCTACAATCAAATAGACTAACAGACTATAGTGTCAAAATTGCAAATCTGTTAGTGAAAAATCTGTTAGCTTTGGAGGGTGATCCCCTATTGGATGTTCTGTTATAGAGCTATTCATTTCGCTTGTGCTTTGTCCCCTCTGCTAAGACTTTTTTTGGCAGAAAACTGAATTGCTATATGCTTTGAGTTCCATCTATGAGGGAGTGCCATCTGACAGGACCCATAAAGAGAGCCTGTCATGGTATCCATCCACCAAGAACATTGTTTCCCTGGAGATCACTTTTGCCCTGACTCTGCTGGCTTTTCACAAGTTCCTAAAGACCTGGTTTTGGAATTGAGCCTGGGCTTCTTGGTGTGGGTGAGCCCGTTTCATGGTTGTGTTGATTGGAATGTTTGTTAGTGCCATTGTGTGGCTATTTTATATGGTTTTATTCTGGTTTTAACTGCTAGCTGCCAAGAGACAAGTACTTGAGATGTAGTAAGAATTGTAATAAGAACTCTTTGGATGTCATATGACAATAGAATCAGTTTGGAATTGGTCTGCAAAACTACAGTTAGTCTTAACAGTTGTGTATGGTTGTTCTGCAGGCTTAGAAATTAAATCAACAACAATAAAACTGTCCTTAGCCTCAGGGTTTCTTTGTTTTACCAGATCAAGAACATGACATAGACAGTGAAGATGGTCAAATCCTATCTATTTTTCCACATTCTCGGGGAAACCAAAGTAAGATTGACCTACACAAAAATGAACAGCTGAAATCTCTGACCTTTCCTCTTTTCTTTGCCAATATTCAAAACATGTTGGATAGAAGTGATTTTAATGCTTTGCAAAAACATCAAAGCAAAGTAAGAAATTATATTCAATAGCCTTCCTGAACTCAAGGACAGAAGTATAAAATAAATGCTATCATGAGGTATGATTTATCATAAAATCTGATCTTATCTAATTTATCTTAATTGTCTTCAGATATTTAAACTGCCTAATTAATGCATGGACAACTGAATATGGTCCAAGAACCTGGTATTCCAATAGAACTCAAAAAAAGAAACCTATCATCACAAATTATACTAAATATAATTGAACTGATATTTCATTAAATATGTAAAAATGAAAAATTGCAAACATTCACACAAATATATCAAATCCAGAAAAATATGTAGATAGTGAAAAAATTAAAACCCAGTCCTACACTTTTCTGGATAATGTCAGTTCTGTCTAATATCATTTTAGGTATGTTTTATGAAATACTTTCAGTATTCTTTCAGTATTTCACTCACCATTTTATAATAATGTGTAAGCCAGATAGGCTAAACACAAAACGCAACAAATAAAAACTACCTTCATATTTTGAAAAAGTATGATAAAAGAAGTCTTAAACATTCATAAAGCTAAGCTATTTATCCTCATACAGGATAGTATTTTATAGTAGGAGTTAGGGTAAATTTTGATTAGAACTCTTTAAAATTGACAATCCATCTTTCCTCTTTTTTCCCCCTTCCATCTCCATCTCCTATCAAATGCTTGAGTTACCTATCTCCATCTTCAAGTAAACTAGACACAGACCATTCCAAGCAAAATATTTCACGATCATAGTAGCCTGGCTGCTCAAAGAGAACAGCCAACTGGTAACAGAATAGTAGAATAACAGAGTTGGAAGGGATTTTAGAGACTACAGATTACAGATTAACAGAGTTGGGACCTTGTAGGTCATCTAGTCCAAGTCCCCACCCAAGCAGGAGACCCTACACCATTTCTGACAAATGGCAGTTCAATCTCTTCTTGAAAACCTCAAGTGATGAAGGTCCCACAACTTCTGAAGGCAAGCTGTTCCATTGGTTGATTGTTCTCACTGTCAGAAAATTTGTCCTTATTTCCAGGTTGAATTTCTCCTTGATCAGCTTCCATCCATTATTCCTTGTCTGGCCTACAGGTGCTTTGGAAAGTAGCTTGACCCCTTCCTCTCTGTGGCAGCCCCTCAGATATTGGAACACTGCTATCATGTCTCCCCTGGTCCTTCTAGATCTTCTAGTCTAACCTCTTACTCAGGCAGGAAACCTTATACCATTTCAAACAAATGGTTATCCAATTTTTCCTTTAAAAACCTCCAATATTGGAGCACCCACAACTTCTGGAGGCGAATCATTTCACTGATTAGTTCTAGGTTACTTCTCTCCTTGATTAATTTCCATGCGTTGCTTCTTGTCTTGCTTTCAGGTGCTTTAGAAAATAGGTTGACCCATCTTCTTTGTGGCAGCCCCTTAGTTATTGGTACACTGCTATCATGTCACCCCCTAGTCCTTCTTTTCATTAAATTAGACATACTCAATTCCTGCAACCGTTCTTCATATGTTTTAGTCTCTAGTTCCCTAATCATCTTTGTTGCTCTTCTCTGTACTCTAGAAAGAGTATATTGGAATATTGGACATATGGTGTAAATTTAGAAGCTATTACCTGCTTGGAAAATACTCTTTGGACAAGAGTATACTCTTTCCTCCAAACAAATAAGGGTCAAAATCAAAATGAATTATATATACATATCTAGTAAGAGGACTGCCATTTTTACTAGGCTATTTATGGATTCTCCGCTGGATTATTATTATTTTTTTACTCAGCTGCAAAGCAAGATGTGAAACACCCACAATATGAGAACAAAAGAAATATCTACCCTACAAACAAAGGGATACGAAGCACAACGAATGGGATTTTTGCAAGCACACATCTATGACATTTGAATGAAACAGTCTAAAAGATCTCTGAGATACTTGCCTAGCTAAAAAGCACCATACTTAGTCATGTGCAAACAGCAACGTACTACTGTGAGCAATGTAGAAATTGTCAAGCAATATTAATCTGGAAAGAGTCCTAATTATACCAGCCATTTCCAGGCTAAATTCTAGGAAAGGGATGCACAAACTCTCTAGCTGAGAACCATATTAACAAATGGGAGGGGGAACTGAGGGCTGAAATAACTACAGCTATTATGCAAAATGAGCAGGGGCAGATTTTTCCGGAGGCGGCAGGTTTTTAGGGGTGGAGTCTCTTTCTCTCTCGTAACTGTGATAAGTCTATTTTAAGACTTAAACTACAGTTTTTGTGCATTCCCAGCCACAAAATGACAGGAAAATGAATAGCCTATTTCCAATCTGGCGATTACAAAAAAGAAAAGGGGGGGTTGTGTGGAACCCACATGTGACCCATGGATGCAGGTGTCCACCCCTGTTCTAAGAGGAAAATGGCCTAAAGCAAAAAAAAAAGAAAAAAAGAAGATACTTTAAAATGGCACAATTATTTCCCTAAGGACTGAGGTTCACATAATCTCTTCCTGTTCATATAAATAACTGGGTCATGTAAGTTTTTTTAAAAACTCTGTTTCCATCCCACTTCACCGCCAACCATAACCATCAGAATGGCTTGCAATTCATTATCAAGATACAGAAAACGTTTAGATGCTAACATTATAAATCAGCACTCACTGATCATTAAGTAGTTAGTGCCTTCAAAAAAAAATTTTTTTTAATTTAAATTCAGAAGATAAGCACTGGACTACAGTAGCAGACGTGCTTCTGTACCTCTGTAGCGAGTGAGAAAAACAGGGCAAAAGGTCCTTTTGGGGGGTATTTCATGAATCACACACAAACAGGATATATTTTGGATAACCCTTATCAAGTATCCACTATAGGACATTCAAGTCCAGACTATGTAGAGCTGTAAAACAGTATCAGAAGCACTTAAACATTGCTGGTGCACAACAAATAAATGTTCTAAAGCTTTAATCACCCACCTTTTCCCATTCAATGAGAATAAGGAATCTTTTTAAATAGTTCTTTCAGTATAAATTATTGAAATAAATGCTTTGTTATAATGTCTCTGACATATCCTGGACCCTCACCAAAAATGGCTGTCATAGTGGCTGAGGTTATTCATGCTGCATTTGCGAAAATCAAAGAAATTGCTATAACAGCTTAACTAGAAAGTCAAATCGGGCTTCAATTCCATTTTTCTTACACTCTGGAGTTTTGGATTTCTGGTAACTACCTGTACAAGTCCCTGCAGTTTTCCTGGGAAGGTTTTTCCTGGGAAGGTTTTGCCATTGCCTCCTTCCTAGGACTGAGAAGTGATTGGCTCAAGGTCACGCAGATGGCTTCATGCCTACAGTAGAACCAGAACTCATGGTCTCCTGCTTTCTAATCTAGTACCTTAGCCATTAAACAGGCTCTTCCTAAATAGAAATCAGATAACAATTTCAAGATTACAGTAATGAGAACAAGGGAGAGTTATGTTTGAAATGCTTTCTCAAATTACCCATCTGCCCCAAACTCAGATTTAGTTTATCTCACTATTGCCTTGGTTGCAACAGTGCCTTTTGTTCCTCAAGTTTATTTCTACTGCCCATTACCATCCTTCATATTCACTTGTTTTTCTTAATTTTAAGAATAAGTTAATTTTAATATGTAAAGAAGTGCAAGAATACTGTACTAAGTATGCTTTTAAAGTTGCATCTCTAGGGTGCAAATCAGACTACTAGCTGTCCTGCATGGCTCGGGATATGGGTCTTCTTCCAATTTTCTGCCTATACAATAAGAAGTCCTTTTAAATCTCTTTACTTAGGGAATGTCACCTTTGTGAACCTTGGAGGTAGGTCTTTTCAACTGCTTCCCTTCCCCCTCCCTTAGAATGGCATTCCCTCCTGAGTTCCATATCATTCCAACTTAAAAGTCTTTGGAAAGCAATTAAAACCCACTGATTCTTCCAATAGGGCTTGGGGACAGGTATTCCCTCTTGGAATGTGGTGTTGTGTTTGAGTTTTATTGTCTCTGGCAATCAAGAATTGTGAGCTGTTTGGTGGTTGCTTGATTTTTATATATTTTAAACTTTATTTTATGGAATAGGTTGTATAAGTCAACAGTGCCCAAACTCAAACAAACAAGCAAATGCTATCAACAACTGTGGCCTCTTCTAAGTAGATGTCTGAGCAATTGAAAATTAAGACACTTCACTTTTTCAAAGCAGGGGAAGGCTATTAAAAACTCTTTAAACATTTCCTCTTTGCATTTTCGATTCCAAGACTTATTCTAAAGAATAACAAAAGTTATACAGAATTGTCAAAATCAGGGGAAGAAGTAGAACACCAAGAAAAATCTCTGGTAGAATAGTTCCTAAAATTGTCAGATCTTTGAAATAGATCCCATAGATAACTGCAAAGATCTTGATAAACGGTTTAGCTAATGCTAGTGTAACTGTCCATAGTACAGTGCTACTTATATAATGATCTTTAAATGACTTGGACTTGCTTATCTATCCTTATCATGCAATTATCAGAAGGATAGACAGAGAGAAAGACAGACAAAATATCATTGTTTAAAGTAGGCAAAAGAAGCCTTGATAAATCCGAAATCAATGGCCACTGCCACACAAGATATATTTTGAGAAAAAAAAGGTTGAAACATTTACTAGGCAATTAGATTTAAATCCTAGGGATTTATTATTTAAAAGTAAAAAAATAATGTATGAACTTGTGTTACTTTATAACCATATGGGCTGCTGAAAATGCATTGTGTAAAACCTGAGGCTATTCCCTTTGTCATCACATAAAAAACAATCAAACAACAGAAAACCACTGAGAATTTTAACTAAAGTGACTTTTCCAGCATCACATTCAGTTTTCAGAAAACCAGTTTGCTTACCATAGCACTAAAGCAGTTACTTAATATGAAGCGGTATATACGTCTAAGCACTATTGCTATTGCTATCTTAAGTTGCAATGTCAGTTCAAGGGCAAATGACACCTCTAGGCTACCCTGACTGATGGTGCTACCTCCTGCCAATGTGAAGAGTTGCATTTTTAGAATGATGTAGAAGGGGAAGCAACACTGATGCCTTGCAATATTTAGTGCCCTGGGCAGGTATCTATTCAGCTTCTGCCTACAGCTGACCTTGTTGGCTACACAACGATAACATGGCCATTCAAGGTGGCTCCATTATACTTTCATATTATATGACAGCAAGAGGCATAGGAAATGCTGTGCAAGTGGAAGACAGGAGGAATTCAATTAAATATCATCATATCTAACAAGCTAATGTCCCTAGAAATTGAAACTGAAAAGTTGGATCATTCAGCAAAACAACAATCTGAAGCATACTTCCAAATCAACGATGAAGCAGGTTTGAAAGACAGAAGTTTTAAATGGTTCGCAAAGTCCCTATATTCTAATATTATGAAAGATCTGTGTAAAGACTTCCAACATATTATATGTGAAAGAAGATTTAATCATATTTCTAAGCCAGAAGTGTTCACTGCAGGAAAAAAAAATCCAAAAGCAAAACTTCGAAGTCTTAAGCAAGCTACTCTTAGCTGGAGATCCATGGAGGCTGTTATTTCTGCCAAAAGAACTATAGCAAAGTTCTGACTGAAAAGATGTCCAAACATCCATATTTGACATATTTACTGCTTACTTATAAAGAACTGCACCTAAATAATAAGTATCTGCAATAATCAAACTTTATTTCACATGGAGCTTGTGTCAGTCCACTCAAGGATTTACTGAAACATAAAATTTGACCAAAGGTGCCAAATGTTGTATATATACTAGTACAGAATTCAAAATGGAAAACGTTAGAATTCAAATATGATGTTCCGGGTTGGATTTAGTTCTTTCAGACGTTCCATTTTATTTCAATTACTTGCTTACTTCTTATAAAAGTAGCATTTCTAGTAATAACTGATAAAATTGAAGGGAAAACTTTAAATAAAACAATGTTACTGAAAAACCCACTATTTGGGGATTTTGTATTCTTGGATATTCTAGGAATATCCAATGTGGAAATTATATAAACTAATCCCCAGATATGTGAAAGTACAAATGCACAGATTAATAATGCCTATAGCCAATCAGTTGGAACTAAATGAAATAAAAACAATTTTCTAAAACATGAGAAGGTGCCATTAGGAAGAAAAATTCTTCAAATAGCTGTTAAAGAAAAACTAACCACTGATAATTCTTTGGGAATAACTTTTAAAAACAAAGTAACTCAAGAAAATGAATCACTGATGTCTAGTTGTTGATTTTAATTTCTTAATTTAAATACAGTAATAGAAAAAAGCATTCTAATGTGTACTCACATTCTCTCCCTCTACCCCTCCCCCCCTCCTTTATTTACTGGTCAAAACATTATTCAAGATTTCTCTACCCATATATTTAACTTTCCTACTGCACCCCAATGCTCTAACCTGTTACTGCTTATAAAAGAAAAGTTAATTTTTCAACACTGCCTTATTAGATCACAGTAAAAACACAATTAGATTGAGGAATATAATATAAGGATTGGGAGATCATCTCTGGGGGGGAGGGGGGGAGGGAGAGGGAGAGAGAGAGAGAGAGAGAGAGAGAGTCTTTTGTACCATGAGAAATTGGAAGCTTGGCTAGATGAATCATGTTGTAGTAGCGGATTCCTCCAATGCACAGGAAGTTGGATTAGATGATCTAATCTCTCTCTCTCTCTCTCTCTCTCTCT